>MU184442.1:36420-90228 GCA_016904865.1 Pissodes strobi | reverse complement strand
TTAAGAAAAGAAACATTCCTCATTGCATTCTTTGATTATTGTTGCACCAAGTATGAAATTTATAGAGGTTTTGCGAATATATTAAAAAAGACTGTTTCAGAATAAAATATTGAAGCTTTTATTCTTTTATTTTTATGTTTATTAAAGTGAAGTGAAGAAATTAAACCGGGCCGTCATGTAATGCGTCACGTTCGGCTATGTTTACGTTAATCATGTTTTTCCTCAAAAACGGCGGGGGTGGGAATTTGAGACTTGACACGTTTTTAGGCAATACTTGGAGGCAGCCGTCGATTATTAATTTTTGGCGATTCGATTTGCCGTTCCAAAGTTATTACGTCACATGTGATTTTAGAACATTTTGCTTTGATATACGAGAACTGTCGAAGAAAATAATTAATTTCTATGAAATTTTTTGAACACCTTCCTTTTAACAGTTATCCAAACCCTATTGGCCTTGCAAGAATCGAAAAATGACCAGATTTTTTTTTTTTTTTTTGGGCGCGTATATTTTAAAAAAAGGGGTCAATTTAGGTCGTTCTAGAGCCGAAAAAGTCGCAACGATCGAAAAAACTGAGATGACAGTTCGATAGGGAAAAACTCTCCAAATGCTTCTCTGTTTCGAAAATGTCGGGAAAATGTTGTTCTGAAGGAAAATGTGAAAGCATCGATTTCTAAGCAAACAAAAATGAAGGTGTTTTCCTTGAAAAATATGGATTTTTAATGAGTATCTTCGTAAAAAATCGTACAAGAACACACTTTAGAAATAATGGCGTCTTTTATACAGGGTGAGCTCGTTGAATTTAAACTTGTCAATTTGGAGTTTTGGCACGATACGTCACCATGCACATAATATTTTATTAATGAAAAACCGAACGATCTGGATCAACCAAACTTTCGTACATTACTATACTATAGTGCAACGTACGAAAACATCGCATCGATCCGATTGAAAATGCAGAATTGGCGATTTCTGAAGTGAAAATTATGTCGGACTGAATACCTATCCTCACTTTTGATACAAGTATTTCGATGGGACCGTGGCTCATAGGTAGAGCGTTCGCCCAGCATGCAAGAAGTAACGGGTCGATTCCTAGCGCCTCCAAGAGGATTTTTGATAAAATGTATTTAGTTCTTAATACCACTTTGATGAAATTTTCACTTCTGATATGTGGTCTTAAGCATACTCTGCAATTTTTTCTTTTAATATCTACAAGTAGTTACTTCGCAGTACGTTATACCTTTCCTGATAAATTAAATTTGATAAAACTAAATATTTTTTATTTGGGTTGGATTAAATCGAGATTAAATTGAATTTATGAAATATATACATACATACGGCTCAAATTTGATACACGGCTTTAAAATAATTGAGAAATATTTTTTGAGTGAATTTCCTCAATTCCTTCACAAATTGCTAAAAATTTAAAATTTTACACGTAACGAATATCACCTGCAAGAATCATACTTCAGTTGACTCATTCAATTAGGAAAATTATCATTTGATGCTGACTTTTTTGTTGACACAATACATCAATCGGAACATTCCGAAATTAATGACCAAGAAACAATTACTGCAAATATCGCGGCGGTCAACATAACTCCTGCTTTTCGTACCAAAATAATGTCCCGCTCTTTGCAGAGTCAATGGCCTATGAAAGATGAAATATGATTGAACCTTTTAGTGCCGACAAAATAAATCAAAATGCCCCTTGCGGCTTTGCAAAGTTGCTAACCGAAAAGGAAGCTTTGAAGTAAACGAATATAGTCCTTGGTCATATGAAAATCAGAGAACATCCTCCCGGTGCATATGGCGAAGCTCACCGTCAAATTAAAGTCCTTTTATTTGGTCTTTATCGTTAGAATATCTTGTTGCGGTTGATATCGGTAACGTCGATTTAAAAAATAACGACTAAGTAGATGAAATATGCTAAACAACAATATCTAAAAATAATGTTCAATATTTGTATAAATAGATATTCTTTGCTATTATAATATCGGTTGATCAGCGCTATAGAGAGAGCTCTTTTTTCGAAAATAATGTAAATTAGAGACCTGCACGGGTCGGATTAGTCCGGTCGGACCTAGGCCTGAACCGGGTTTCGACCGGGTCGGCCTGAAAGACTTCGGACTTAAATCGGTCCAGACTCTACGCACGAAGCCCGATTGGCCGATTTGCCTCAGTAATATAGTAATATATAATTTTATAATTATTTTGAATAATGATCTTGTCCAATTCAATTTATCTTATACTTTTTATTTGCCTTATTTTTCTAATATGAATGTCTTTTAATTCCTTGATAGCCTTACAGTGTTTAAGTAATTGGAAAAAAAGCAAATAAGAATAGAAATAAAAAATAAAAAAGTAAATCAGGCCTGGCCTGCTTTATTTTTTTATGAGAATATGTTTTGTTTATTTTAATAATAGCCGGATTTGGCGTTAACTGGCTAAAGAAAATTTAGACCCATTATTAGGCCACCATCTTCCTTTTCAGAACGAACGACTGAAAAGTATAAGGCGCAGACAAATAACTAGTCGTTACCAATCCTAAATCCTTAACCTGGTAAACGCTGAAATCCACCTAGTGTATTACTTCGGATTGGCTGGACCGGGCCGGGCCGGACAGAACAAATCCTAGTTGGTTTTGGGCAGGGCCGGTCCTATAAAAGTTCGGGCTCGGGCCTAATAATTTCGGCCCGTGCAGGTCTCTATTGGCGAGTCTGGGTTATATAATAAGTGGTCTGGAATCCTTGCGTACTTGAATAAGTTGTTGAGTAGAGATACAGATATTCACAAATTCCACGAAATCCTAAGGGATTACCCATGGAATCCCAAGGAATTCGTGTTTGAACACAATAAGTCCGAGCTGGTTTGCCTCTCAGCTATAATACTGCTCTACAAGAATATAAATATTATGATATTTCTGAATTATTATTTGAATAATCACCTTTGGTAAGTTAGTAAAGGCGGTGGATTGGCAGGTGTTGTTGGGTCCTATTGATATCAGGGATTTCGAAGCGGTTTGAGTGATATTGCAAAAACTCTACAATTGTAAGCTTGAAAAATACACACATTAAACATTGGATTACCAACTGAATTGTTAACCTTACAAAAGTAGAGCTTGAATGAAAAAATACCTTCTAAAAAATTAAAGTAATATTACATTAGTTAATTAAAAAAACAAATATTATGAATTTTATAAACTAGAATTGAAGGAAACTGAAAAGGTTTTAAAAAGATCTATAACATATTGGCTGAAGCCACATACCAGAAAAATACCAGGAAAATCACAAAATTCAAAAGATGACAATTTGCACCAATTAGAAAACTTCAAAGATATGGCAGATTACTGTAATATTTTTTTTAAATAAAATTGGTATAAAAATGTTTAATAAAATTGGAAATCCACTTTTAACCAAATATTACTAATTCCATGTTTTAAACTCAGTTACAGATAAGGAAATTATAGAACACATACATTCTCTAAATAATGACTGTCATGGGCCAGAAAAGCTTACTTCTAAATTATTAAAACAGTTTCACCTATAGAATTTACTAAACCAATAAAACATATTACTAATCTTGGTCTGTCAATGGGAATTGTTCCATTGTTACCCCAATTCTCAGGGCAGGGGTTCACACAAACATAAACACTTATCGTTCGATAAGGGTCATTAATATTTTTGCTAAAATTTTGGAGAAGTGCCAGAAGGTTAGACTCCAAGGGTCTCTTTTAAGAAACAATTGTAAAGAGTAAAAGTAAGGCAGATGACATGTATGAAAACAAATATTATTAATCACTTAATGACAAATCATGTTTGGCATTCTTCTTGGGCCTTGCCAAGGCATTTGATATGGTACCACATAACGCCCTATTGAATGCTCTTGGTGGCTATGGAGTCCGTGGCATCGTAATGGATATATTTGCAAGCTATTTACGGGTAAGAAAGCAAATTGTTAGACTAGGTAATGAGTTCAGTGAACCCTTAACTGTTGAGACATGGCACAGTATTGGGACCGGCTCGGTTTTCTTTTTACATAAATCCTTTAACTGCCATTGAGTTGCAGGGAGGCATTATAGTATCATATGCTGATGACACAGTAATAATATTCGATGGATCGTCATGGGGGATGTCAAGTTGCTTGCTGAGACGGATTTTCGAAGATTATGGATTGGCTTTAAATTAACTTACGACTCTAGGTCTGCAATATAACAAACAAAAGTTCTAGAATAATAAAATTCGCCGACAAAATTTGAATACACTCGGTATCATAAAACACTTTAAAAACGCACTTTTACATGTAAACCTTCGAGAAGCAGGTAAAAAGAGTTGAGCCGGGCGCTGGGAATAGGGACTTCATAGGGCTCCCTTATTTACGTCTCCCTTTAGTACATTTTTTTAATGTGTGGGATCGGAATTTTAATAGTTTCTCGTCGCACCCACACATCAAATGAGATCTTTTTCATATAAAAATCTACTCGTTTTGGCTAGAGACTGGTGCAATTCTGCTAGCCAAAACTTCTGGTTTCCCATTCAAATTTCCACATATTCTGATATCTATTCGCTTCAGCCAAAGATCAATTTCTCCCACACCGTGTATAGTTTCTCAATTATACGAGAAATTGAGCATCTTAGTAACTTTCCTGAGCCAAATGAAATTAACAACAAATCCTAAAATCCCACTCACCGGCGCAACTCGCAGGTTAGTCAAGACTGCTTCCTTACAAATAAGTAAATTCTTTGGTTTCACTTAAATTCTTTACGATTTAATAGCTAGACATCATTTTAAGGGAGGGCCGAACTGTTAAACCTAGTGCTTTACGGTGATCAGATTCTTGTAAGCTGCGCGATTTGGAGTAGGTTTCGGACTGAGAGGTGATTGTGACCAAATATGTTCAAGTAAACCCAGGGTTCGTAAATATCATGATATTTATTGAAAATATCAAAATATCGGATATTAACGATATATATCGGATATATATCAACAAAATGGATATAAATCAAGTTTATTGATATTTTCAGACTTTTTAAATAAAAACACGTTTAGTTTTAAAATTAATTGTTTAATATAATATCAAAAATAAAAATGCATTTTAGTAAAGCAAAACAACAACGTTTTTTTAGGTTATATTTTATTTTAATGAATTATTTTAACAAATAAAGCTTAAATCATCAAAACAACGGCAAATGTCCTCGTTTTAAAAAAATACTAAATACACTAAATTCATATGGATATAAAAAATAAATATACAAGAACTTAGGAAAAAAACAAATACATTTCTTCTAAACTAAGTGGTAAAACTAAAAATACCAGATCTTTAGTTTAATGTAATAATGTAGCCAGTGGCACATCATCTTCTGCTTCAGAATCTGTATCTGAAACAGCAGATACAATACTAAGGGTTGCATCAGATCCAGATGCTTTTGTTGTCTCTGCTTCCCAGACAAAGTCCAGATTGACAGCTTTATCTTTAGTATTCTGGTTAAAGTGCCTAAACAAAAACGTTAGTTTGTCAGCTTTTTCATTCCCCAGCTTATTCCTTAGTTTGCTATGAACAAATCCAAAAGTCGAAAAAAATCGTTCAAGCCCTGCTGAGGCTGAAACTGCTATCAAATGCTTGCTGCACATATCCAGAAATCCTTCTTGGAGCTTGGCCCAGTCAAAGTACTTTTCTGGCTCAATCAAACTTACAGACTTCCACCATGTCATTGGAGGTGTCGTTTTAAAATTATTTCCAAGCATATAGGAAGGAAAAGGCTTTGAGCCGAACATCCATACTGAATAATATTTATTTCTAGGACGATCTCTAGCAATCTTCTCATTTTTGAGACATTTGCTGCATTATCAGTGACTAAACTTGTTACCTTAGCATCAAATAACTTTTCAGTTTCAGTTATTGCCTCAATAGCTATATCTTTTAAATAGTCAGCAGTATGTGGGTGGCCAGATGTGTCAACAGTTTTTATTAAAAAAGAATCTCCATACGCTGTCATAACGGAGCAGCAAATAATTGGTTGATTATGAACATTCGACCACCCATCTAAGGACATTGACAAATTCGTACCTTTTAGAATTTCTTTGGTTTCCTCCAATACGGTCTGATGTACTTAATCCAATAACTCGCCAGCTATTTTTCGACTTGTAGGAGGCTTACATCCAGGTCTTAGAGTATTACACATTTTGTGGAAATGGGAACTGTCCGCATGGGAAAAAGGGGTATTTGTGGCGTAAAAATATGTTGCTATTTTTAAATTAATTTCTTTTAAATACTGCGGAGATGTTGCTATTACTGCGTTGTCTTTAATAACATTTAGCTTGCTAGATGATGGTTTGTATTTTTTGTTAAGTGGCAAGTCGACATCGGATGACGTACCTACAAAAAGTAATAATCAAGTTAAAGTTTCATGCTCATGGCCAGCCTACAATTAGAGACATAAAATTACCAAAGACTTTGAGTACCAAAAAAGCGGTTTTTCCCCGAAAAAATTGGGAAAAAAAACAAAAAATCTCGGAGGTTTTGTTTGTTATGAGCTAAAAAAAGATGCCTACCTTGTCTATCAATCGAGGTCTGCAGATTTTCCACAGGGACACTTTTTTGTTTCTGGATTGTCTCTTTTCGGAATAAATTTGTGGGCCCCTCTGTACTTTGAGAAGAAGTTTGAAAAGCATCGTTTTCTTCAGTGATATCTATTATCTCTTGTGATTCGTCGTTCTTACATATCATGTTATGTTTAATTAATCTCTGTGGTATACCCTGCATTTCAGCTCCACAGGTTTTGCATTTTGCCCATTTACCAGTATTTTTTTCTTTTGATTGGCAATGAAAATGCTGCCATATGGGATGTTTGTCTCTAGGCATGTTGATTATGTAAGCAATATATCATAAATCTTCAACTAGATTATATTTTTCCGCATAACTTGCTTTAATGAATCGCCGAAGTCAAATGTTCTATAATAAGCGACCTCGAAATCTCAACTGCACGCGGCACCCGTAGGGGAATCACACGAGATCGAGCATGTAAATCCCCGACGAACGCAACCGGCATCATACGTCGTTGCCGTTTAATGATGCAGTGTAGCCAATTTATCGCGGAAAATTAATATTTTTTTCGTCTTTGATATATATCACGAATTTTGATATTTATTGAAGTGAAAATATCATGATTTATATCGTGATATATATCATGATATATATCACTTGATATATATCAGCGAACCCTGAGTAAACCTTAACCCTCTTATCTCCGAATAACAATCAAATAACAAGTTGGGCTAATGGTGGTAAGATCCTTAAAGAACTCAATACAATAAAGGGTTCAATGGTCCTACGGGACACGAAAAGAGCACACGGGCCAGGAAAATACTCCTTCGGGACAACCCTCCAAAAAACAATGTGAGGTAACCTACGTGGAGGTATCTTAAAAGCTACATATATTATATACGTCCTGGTCAGATCTTACCCGCTACGCTCTCAACTTGTTTTACATTCTCTTTAATATGTGCATGTATATATACTAGGTGGTATGCATATGTTTCCCGTATGTGTAATGTGACCCGTAAGACGGGTATTTCGAAGATTATAGATTGGCTTCAAACTTCTAAAGTAACTTTAAACGTAAAAAAAAATAAATGTTTGCTTTTTTACTTATATTTTGCTAATCGCCCATATTTTGATACGGTTGCTATTGATGATGATTAGGTTACTGAAGTAGAATCAATAAAGTACCTTGGGCTTGTAATTGATAGATATATTAAGCCTCGTCCATGCTTCAATGCACATGCGACGAGTCAAAACAAAAGCACACACCACACGCATAATCAAGTATGAACACTTAAGTCGTCTGTTCTCAGCGCATGCACATTGCAGTTTAGTTCAGTTTCCTGCGAACACGCACGTATATGCGTTCTCTCTTGGACTCGTAGCATGTGCATTCAAGTCTAGACGCAACATTAGATGGGACATACATGGACAAGGCTTACAAATTAATATATACATTTCATATAAATCGGGAAATATTAAATAAAAACTTATTAACAATAGTTTATAAGGTCCTTTTGGAATCATTAATAAGTTATGGTTTGCCAGTCTGCGGTGGTCTGGATTCGAATTCTCTAAAACATTTAAATATTGTTTAGCACTTCAAGTAATTCAAGAAATTCAAAGTAATTAATAAAAAAAAACCTAAGCTATACTCAACATCTCTATTATATAATGAGCAAGTTGGACCGCTATATATACCTGTTGCCTGTGTGTTTCATAACGGACCTGATTTGCTGGACCTTGTTAGTCACTCTTACAACACCAGCAAGAGGGTTAATTTATACCCGGAAATATATTTGGGAAACACAAATATCAGTCTTCGATTTATTAATGACTTCGGACTAGAATGTAACAAC
Source organism: Pissodes strobi (assembly GCA_016904865.1). Taxonomy (NCBI): domain Eukaryota; kingdom Metazoa; phylum Arthropoda; class Insecta; order Coleoptera; family Curculionidae; genus Pissodes; species Pissodes strobi. The sequence continues at coordinate 81,830 of MU184442.1, read as the reverse complement.
CTTATTCCTGGTGAGATCACAAAGGCATATTTAATGTGAGAAATAATGATAAGTTTATGCTGCTATTCTAGAATTAGGTTGCTTTGTTGGTATTCTGTATTATGGTTGAGTTCTTCCCCCATTTATTTTTTGTTCTGACATTTTGACCGCATTTTAATATATATTCATCGACGTTTAGACATACCTACTAAGATTGTCATTCATAAACTTATGAAAATAGAAGAGCACGTCATCGCCTTTATAAAAACTGAATAAGGAAGGCATCAGAAAGAATTATTATAAGCGCCCTGACTATTATCGGTAGTGTATCAGTCTTTGTGTGTTTACTGAATACGCTACAAAGCCCTTATAAGGCTTCCGAAACCTAAAGAAGTTTAACATGAGTCTGTGTACGGTCCCCTATCGAATTTAGAACTCGTTTGAAATCAGCAAAATTCAATTTTACGTCAGTTCACTTTTAAATTTAAAAATGGAATTGCCATTTCTTTCCATAGAGCGAAAGGGCTATGTGTATCGAAGGGAAGTTAGTGTATGACGTTGAAAACATTGAGCCAGGGAAAACAAACTCATACTTTTTCCAATATATTGAAATTAAGGCTCGGTTTTGGGTGTCGTATTTTTCTGTTGAATAATATTCGATGGGTGACTATACATAAAGTCACGTTCGTAAGTACCTAAACGGTTCAAATAAAATGAGGATTAATCAACAGGTAGATGAACCCATAAGCGTTCTGTGATAAATTACTATGAATTTTCCCATACGGAATGTAAGACGCTAATTTATTTAAAGCCCGGCCAACTCTCTACCATTTAGTTTTACTACATTTTCCGAATTAGCATTTTAGGATTTACATTTTAGTGTTATATTATAGAGAGACAACTTGTTTTCTTTCTTTAATTGAATGCCCATGATTAGTTATTAGATTCGTGCATTTTTTCACTTTCCTGGATTTAAGTATTTTCTCACTTCGGAAAAAGTGCCTATTTGCTCTTATGCACGTGTGTTTGTGCCACTTATCACTTAAAAACCTAAACAAATTGAGTATTATGGATAAATATTTGAAATTTGCTGATTTAGGCACTCTGTCTAAATCTAAAACTAAAGATCGATAAATCATGCAAAAAATCGATTTAAACTTTGAAAACAACGTGCGGTTACATCAGTTAAACTGCTAAACTAAACAGTGCAACAAGAAAAATTTTAATCGAAATATAAAGATCGAGATTTAAATTTTTAATTGGGACCAGATATCAAGCTGCAGTTTTAGGTGTTCATTTGCTTGGTCCCCTGCCGATGCCGCTTGGGATTTCTACTCATAATGCGAATGAGAAACAAACAATACATAATTAATGGTACACAGTAAAACTGCAGATTCTTTGAGTAAAAAAATTGTGATTTGGTCAAACTTAGATTAGTTCAAAAGTTGATAATATATAGGGTGTCCAAATTAAGATTTCATTTTCGATTTTCTTAATTAACTTCATTTTGAACCAATATTTTTCCATACAATTGTATGACTGGGAGTTTTTTGAGGCGAGTAATTTGAATTTTTGGATAATTTTAATGGAGATTGTAGAGGGCGCTCTCTGCGGCACTCTGACTACATAAAAACAAATGCAACTTTTTTGCGCCCCAGTGTGTTTACGTTTTCATTAAAAATATCACTTTTCTCATAATTTTTACCCAAAAAAGGTATACCTACCTTGTAACATTTCAAAGTAACCGAAAGGTGATTGAATGACTAACCAAACGTAGCTAAAAGCACCAAAATGGGATAAAACGTATCGAAATAGATTACAAATATTGAAGTAAGTTAAAACTAACCCAAATTAACCGAATTTTGGTGGCTAACCAAGAATAACAAAAAACACAAATATTGATTATAACGAATCAGCACCGGTTCGAGTGACAAAAATTAATTCAAACCAACTGAAATTAACTGAAAGTTGATTGAACGACTAACCAAAACTAATCAAAAGTAACGAAAAGCACCAAAAAGAGCTAAAACATATCGGAACAGATTAAAAATATTAAGGCAAGTTCAAACTAACCTAAATTAACCGAATTTTGGCGACTAGCCCAAATTAACCAAAAACATAAAAATTGGTTAGAACGTATCGGAACCGGTTCAAATTACTAAAATAAATTAAGACTACCAAACCTAACCAAAAGCTAATTGAATGACTAACTAAACTCGAGTCAAAACTAATCAAAAGCACCAAAACGGGCTAAAACGTATCGGAATAGGTTACAAAAATTAAAGTAAGTTAAACCTAACCCAAACAAACCTAATTTTGGCGACTAACCAAAACTAACCAAAAAGATTAAATTTGATTTAATGTATCGGAGTCGATTCAAATGGCTAAAATAAATTGGAACGAACTGACACTAACCGAAAGTTGATTGAACAACTAACCGAAACTAACTAAAAATAACGAAAGGCACCAAAACAGGATAAACGAATCGGAACAGGTTAAAAATATTGCAGTAACGTTATGGCTAATTATATACTAATAGATTTTCCTATCTACAAGTCGAAGGTAATTTTTTAGCTCTTTATATCTGCACCTTTTTTTATTTACTTTTTTCATAATTATGATAATCTTTAATATTACTGTTAAAAATACATTTCTTTAATTAAATAATTTATAATTAAAAGCAGAATTTAAAAACTATTTGAATTACAACACAAATCACATTTTTGCGTTTTCATTGACCATTTTTAATGTCCCTCTGGTTGCATCTTTGCGAAGGACCTTGAATTTTTAACCAGAGTTTATCCTAAGTGGCTAATTTACCATGTAAAGAAATCCTTCTTCTTCTCGTACCATGACCGTTCAACGATCGTTGGTTATCATGTTGGCTACCATGTTGACAATTTTTGTTTTATTGACAGCTGCTCGGAAAAATTGAACCGTAGATTTCCCATACCACTGCCTCAATTTGTTCTCCATCTCCCCGGACTACGCTTGCCCAGTATTTTCCCTTCCATAATAAGATGCAGTATCTCATACTTCTCCGGGTGTTTTATAATGACCAAAATACTCTAATTTGCGTCTTTTGATAGTTTTAACTATTTCCAGATCTTTGGCCATGCGATTGAGAACTATGTTGTTACTAACTCTGTCCACCCAGCTGATCTTTAGTAATCGCCGGTACAACCACATCTCGAACGATTCCAGATATTTAAGCACCATTTCTGTGAATGTCCATGTCCATGCCATACAAGAGTACTGGAAAGACATAGCAGCGTACCATTTTCATTCGTAATTTCAATGTTAGGTCATCACTGATTAACACTTTTTTCATTTTCATAAAGGCGGCTCGGACTTTCTCCATCCGTGTTTTGATCCCTACAGTTGGGTCCCACTGATCGTTGATGTTGCTACCGAGATACACCAATTTATGAACTCTCTCCAGCTTTGTGCAGTTGACCGTGATGCCGTTATCCCTAAAATTAGGTACTTTGCTAATAATCAAATATTTTGCTTTATTGGCATTGAGTCTTAAGCCAAATTCTGTACAACTGTTGGTTATCTTATTCATTAGGTGTTGTAGATATTCTTCGTTATTAGTGATAACTAGTGTATCATCGGCGTATCTGATATTATTTACGTTGACCCAGTTGATATTGATTTCTTCAGTAGCATTCATTGAGGGCCTCATTGAATATTTCTTCCGCATAGAGGTTGAATAGCAGGGGTGATAGAATGCAGCCTTGTCGTACTCCTCATTTGATGTTAATTTTATCCGATAGTTGATATTCCACTCGTACTGCAGCTGACTGGTGCCAGTACAAATTGGCAATATCTTTGCCATCTATCCCTGTCGTTTTTAGAATTTGTAACATTTTGCCATGGCGCACTTTGCCGAAAGCTTTTTCAAAGTCGAATACATCATGGTTAACATCACGACATCTTTGTATTAGTACATGAACACCAAGTAACGCCTCTCTGGTTTCTAGGCCGTTTCGAAAACCGAACTGACTGCTTCAAATTGTTTCCTCAAGCTTATTATATATCCTGCCATGTATCAGTCTCAAAAATATATTCAAAACATGGCTCATTAGACTTATTTTCGATGATTATTACATTTGGTCGCTCTGTTCTTTTTTGGTATCATGACGAATGTTGATTTCAGGCAATCCGTCGAAATTATTCCGGTCTCGTAGATGGAGCTAAAAAGTTTTGTGAGTTTCAAAATCTCGGTGCTCACTTGATCAGGTCCAGTTGCTTTCCCGTTTTTTGGCGAGTTTTATTGCTCGTTCTACCTCGCTTCTAGTAATTGGTGGTCCTAATGCAGCATCAATCATATCACATCCAGATCTCTCATGATCAAAAAGTTCTGTTATATATTCTTTCAATCTATCAAGTTGTTGACCTATATCTCTTATTTTATTTCCATTTTGGTCATCCAGATAGTGGGTTGGACCCAGTCGATTATTTCCGCTAACCTGCTCTAGTTTTTTTTATGTACATTAAATAAGTCAACAATTCAATCTCCTCACATTCCCCAGTATGCCACTCTGCCTTTGCCTGCCTTATTTGCGTCTTATTTCCCCGTGTATCCTCTTGTATTCAGTCTCTTCTTTATTTATATATTTGCATCTTTGGTCCACAAGGTCTAGAATGCCATCAGTCATCCAGCCTTGTTTCCTCCTTCTTCTGTTTTCTCTCAGTTCACTATCCTATGTTTCTTTCAGTATGTCTCTAGATCTGTTCCAGATTGTCTCCACACTACCTTGCTCTCCTTCGACGGATTTAGTTTTTTCTTTTAAAATACTTGTTGTATGTACTCTCGTGTTTTCATCTGTGAGTTTGTCTCCATTAAATCTGGTTGTTCTGCTGGGCTTTTTGACTTTTTTAAAACGCAGTCTTAATTTTCCTACCAGGAGATTATGGTTCGTTGGTACATCTGCGCCAGAATATGTTTTTGCAGATAGTAGAAAATTTCTATATCTCTTTTTTATACTTTTTAAAGAAATCCACTTGAATACAAAAATACAAACGAGATTTAAAAAAATAACTGTGATTTTCTGATTTTTATAATGATTGAATGTATTTAAAAAAAACCATTTAACATCAAATAAAAAATATACATCATTTCAAACAATTTGATAATCTGTTTGAAGTTTAAGCGAGTAAAATTGTTAAAAATGTATCTAGTTTTTCCGTATATTTTTAAAATTATACAGAACATAGGGCATTACACTTAAAATAAGGGACATTTTAAAAGCTTTATTTTATTTCGTTTCTATTTTATGTTAATTGTTTTTTTAATAAATATTAGCTAATTCTGAAAGCCACTTTGTTATCTCATATAATAACGGAGATATAAAGTACTTTTACTCCCATTTGAATCACGCCACGTGTAATTAGGTCAACAAAAACATTATTGGTTATTTCCATTATTTCTACTTAATAATGTTCATTATAAATTAAATTAAAATTCATTAGGGAGGCTTTCATGCAAAATCCCTTGAAATATTTGGTAATAACAAAGGACATAAAATAGTATGAATTGACGCATTGAATTACAAGCATTCATTAAAAATAATTTATTCGTGGAAATTATAGGCACAATTATTGATATTTAATCCGATTTTATTCTAATTGCAGCCTTACACAATATGACCGCTTCCATACAATTTTATGGATTGCAATACTGGATATATGAAAATATATAATAGCCTAATTATTATAGTCATTATCCCTAAATCAGATTTATTCACGAGCCGTATGATTTACTTGGCAAGTTAATTACAATTTTAATGATTTTATACTGGGTAATGTTGATTATGTAGTGCAACTTTGTCAATAACCAGGCTAATTGTACATAATCTTATTGTTCTGTGATGCCTGGGAATGCATATGTTGTTCACAGATGGTGTATGCAATTTTTACCATAAAAAGAGTTTCTGAGATATTTTTTCGCTTGTAAACTAGAACAGCAAATCCATATAAATGAAGCAACAAGAAAATTATATTATTTCGCATTAAAACTGGTTAAGGATCAGAGGGACTATAATAAGTTACCCGAACTGAGGGTAATGTTTATATCTGTTTTCAATATAACCCTGAAAAACCGAGATTAGAAAGCCCGTATTACGATGATCGAGATTCCTTTTTATCAGGAATTAGGTGTGTAAAAAATATGAATATATGTAAATACAAATATCTATCTATATATAACTAGGCATAATAGCAAACATATTACTTCAGTTAATATGTATTTGAGAGGTTACGCTGATCACGGAACAGCTATCAGACCTAGAGAGCACTCTGGTAGCTGAAATGTACAGCAGCACGGTGGAAAACCAAAAATTCGCAGGAATCCATTCAAGGTGAGGGCTGATAATGGTGGACTGCGAAAACCAGCAAACAATCGGCTGGCTAACCGAAACGGATACCCGGCTGAAAGAATGGAAGGGACCAGAATTGACGGTGTGCACGGGAGAAAACGTCCCCAAAGCGCATACCATAATCGCCTTCCTCCCCAGAAGCAAAGGGCAAGAAGCTGAGAAACTCCTCAAGCTTATTAAAACCCAGAACGCCCACCTAAGAACAGAGGCGTGGAAGGTGATTACACAAGACCATGGCAAAAGAGGGAACAAGCTCGACAATGGCCATGAGAAAGCTGAATAACACCTACACGGAAGGAGAGATCGCTCCTCCTCCTGATCCAATACTTTCCAGGTAGACAACCAAGAAACCTAAGTGAAGAAGAAGCTAGCCCAAGACGATCCAATAGGGATGACTGGGTAATGGCAAAAACGGTACTCACTGCTGGGCGACTCGAATGGGCACTAAATACATTTGAACCTCTCAAATCGCCAGGGGTGGATAAAATCTTCCGAGCCCTCTTACAAAGGAAAAAAAAGAGAACTTTTGCCACACCTTGTAGATACCAGCAGAAGCAGTATAACCATAGGATACATACCAAAAGCATGGAGGGGGGCGAAAGTCACCTTCATCCTGAAGATAGAACAGAAGGATGGGACAGACCCCAAATCCTTCAGACCAGTCAGTCTCACCTCATTATAACTCAAGACGATGGAGAAGGCAGTAGACAATTACACAGATCCACTACCTTAGAAACGCGGCCACTGAATGCAAGATGCAAGCCAGCATGCAGTCCACAGAGACCGCATTGTTTCAAATGACCAGCATGGTACAAGAAACTCTTAATGAGAAAGAAATCGCGCTCTGCGCCTTCCTAGACATCGCGGGAGCCTTCGATAATACATCCCACGTGGCTGTGAAGATGGCACTCTTAAACAGAAACGTTAATGTTCCTATAGTGTAACCATCGTAAAGCAACATTTCGACTGTTTGCGTTACAGTTCACCGTACATACAAGCGCCGTAATTTCTAGACAACACATCAGCCGACGTCGACTTTGCTTTGACTCGACAACATCAAAGGACCGCTGGAGAATGAACCTACTATGTGTTATACGTACGCGTACGGTGGTATTGCCGCATAAAGAATATGCAATCGGGGAAATTTTAAAAAAATTGGTAAATTTTTGCCCGGACAACATTTTGATGCCCAATTTAATTGAAAATCAATAGACACCAACTATTGCAAATCAGAGCTTATCCTAACAAAAGGGAGATCCAGATAATCACGAACTCAGGGTTATTCCAAAAATCAATACGAGCATATATCTGTATTTTTGTATTTGTAACAAAGTATACACAGCTTTTCCATGGAATGGATTATTAGCCCCGTACATTTTTTAAAAACCTGTTGATTTTAGTCTTCTATTTACTATAAATAAATAATTTACAGGAACAGGGTAAGTCATGAAAGTAATATAACGCCAGTTTTTAAATAATGTTTATTAATAAATACAGAGTACAAAAAAATTAAAAATATATCCTATTTAGGTTGTTGGGGAAACACCCCAACATGTTTTTCACCATATAGTTTGGTGATAACACCTTATATGTCCGTAGTATGAATGAACCATAATTAAATGTATTTCACCTTAGGTAAACAACAATAGCAGTGTATTTCAGTTACTCCTTAGTCCGAACCTGGATTGTTGGTATAATAGATTCCGTTATATGGATCAATCTCTAAAACGCAAGGTGACACTCCGTCAAGGAAATCGTTATTAATCGTTCTAAATTTAATATATCTTTGTCTCCGTCAGTGTGTAAACAACATGTCAAATAAAGACAGAACATGTTCTATTCTCTCAAATGCATCCACCTCCACGAAATGTCCGGCTTTATTTCTCTCCGCTGCGCCGGTAGGAAAAATTAGATTTCAGTGCCTTACAACCACTCAACCGTGATGCATAAATTTGGCGCCAATTACATCTGCCCAGTGGCAGCCCTGTTTGACGCCAAGATGTTTAGTGGTTTTTCTAATTTGTTTGCTCAGATATTTAGAAAATATTTGCCGTAACTCTGTTCTCTTTGTCCAAGCTTGGACTCTTTGGGTGTTTTAACGCATTCTCTTGAGACAATACAGGTCGTTGCGTCTCTCGTGTTGAAGATAGAAGAAGGTAAGATGGCGGATGGAAATTTGTAGCAGACAAATTTATGCCTCTACTCGTGATTCGAATCAAATGTTCTCGAGGTCTTATGTTTCTGGTGAAGTAAAGTTGAGAGAATCGAAGAAGAAGTAAAGTACAAGGTATTTGGTGTGAACGGAAAGGCAGTCAGTTAAAATTTTGAATTAACAGAAAGCTCAATTAAATTCAGTAAAGAAAGCAGTTCTTGTTAAATTTAAATAATCAAGAAGTTTAGTTAGACATTTAATAATAGTTAACCATATGTACAGTACCTATTTAGTTTTATGTGTCAAAGAATGAATGCCTGAATGTAGTTAGAAATTGTATATATTTATCATATTTAATGCAAATTAATTATTGCATTATTAAACTACGTAACACCTAGAATACATGTTTCAATTCACAACCTATGTATAAAACCCCCACCACCCTATTTTAATACAGTCCACTAATTAAAGTGGTTAATTATAAAGTTAATTACCACCCCCACCTTTGTGGTCATAAAAAATTCAAAAATAATTGTTTAGCCCGACCATAGGTATAACGTTTGGTCGTAGCAAATGTTCGAAGTGACCATTCTATGCAGATTTTCTTTTAGATATTCCCACAGAAAATAATCCAAAGGAATTAGAGCAGAAGATCTAGATGGTCATTCCACAGCACCCTCGTTCCCTATCCACTTGTTTGGAAACACTTCTTTGAGATATTAATGCAATCCTCGTTCACCGTCTTGCTCGAACCAATGGCGTGCCCAGGAGGGTCCACACTACGACCGGTCAGAATTGTCATACAAGAAAGTGAAGAAAAAATGGAAAAATATACCAACCCTACTAAACAAAAATATTATCTCTCTGTTTCTAAAAACGGATAATCGGATAATAATTGCACTGTACAGTTATGTGACGTAGCTGCAAGGGTTCAGAATACAGATGATCCAATACGCCAGTGTTACCAACCTTTGAGTAATCGTAGTCCCTCAACTTATCTAAAAGTTACAACTTTTATGAAAAAAAAATCCCTCCAGTTAACAGAATTGTTTTTATTGAAAATATTAAAAATATATTCATATTTATTAAAAAAAATCGAAAAAAACACGCATACATTTAAAAAAAAAAACTTTTTTTCAAGCAAAAAATGATGTACAGGGTGTCCCAAATTTGAGCCTCATCATTGGGATCTCGGGAACTAGAAGAGATACGAGATCGGTTAAATGGAGGCACAGTTGCGCAATTTGATGCTGATCAAGATGCCACCTTACAAGTTTAAAAATTCCGAACACTTCCGAAGATTTTTGGAAAAAACCGAATATTCGCGATTTAGTTTTTATTTTTTTGTGACTTTATTTGAATAGACATAACAAAATAAATTTCACATTCTCATTGTTACTTTTTTTTTTCTACAAGGTGGTGTTATCAGATTTTCAAACCGACGATTCGTCTTTGAGCTGCCATCATCAACTTTGTTTTTTTAAATAGGGCCCTGGATTTTTATTACGGACTTTAAGAGCTTCTAAGGTCCCAGAATCAATGATGTATCTCACTTAATCGAAAAATTCATATTAATGGCATTTTTCATAAGAACTCATGTGTTAGAGAGAGACAGAAAACAGATTTTTGGTAAGATCTAACCAGGAAATCATTAAAATTATTTTTTCGAAAAAGTGCGATACAACAATGAGAATGTGAAATTTATTATTTGTTCCAAATCTAATCCCACACAACTATTTACTTGGGTAAATTGCTAAATATATGGCCTAGAGCCTATGGTTTTAGTGTTGACACTTTAATAATTATATTATTTATTAACCACTTCTTATGTTAGTTTTAAGCTTTTTTTATGCAAAGCGTTAATGCGTAAAAAAAGGGTTTTGTTTTTAATCCTATTAAAAATCTATTTTCTGTCTCTCTCTAACATATGAGTTCTTATGGAAAATGTTACTAATATGAATTTTACGAATAAGTGCGATACACCATTGGGGTTGGGACCTTGGAAGCTCTTAAAATCCGTAATAAAAAATCCAGGGCCGTATTTAAAAAAACAAAGTTGATGATAGCAGTTCAAAAACGAAACGTCGGCTTGAAAATCTGATAACACGATCTTCAAGAACAGAAAAAGTAGCAATAAAAATGTGAAATTTATTTTGTTATATCTATTCAAATAGAGTCATAAAAAATAAAAATGAAATCGCGAATATTCGGTTTTTTCCAAAAATCGTCGGAAGTATTCGGAATTTTTAAACTTGTAAGGTGGCATTTTCATCAGCATGAAACTGCGCAACTTTGCCTCCATTTAACCGACCTCGTATCTCTTCTAGTTTCCAAGATCCCAATGATGAGGCTCGAATTTGGGACACCCTGTACATCATGTGGCGGATTCCAAGCTGTATACCACTATTGAATCGAGCGGAAAAAGTAACAATGCAAAGCAAAAGTGCAATTGAAATTGAAATCCGTTTTTAAATAAGCTCAGGAAAAAAATAAAACGATTTTTCAATATTTCGGTTTTTTTCCGGATATCTCCGGAAATACTCGGAATTTTAAAACTTTTTAAACGGCACATTGTTAAGCCCCTAAATGCGCAATTTTGCCTTAATTTGACTGACACTGTATCTCTTACCGTTTTTGAGTTCCCCAAGCATAGACTTTAATTCGAGCCACCCTGTACAAGACAACCGACATAGAAAGTTCTATGTTATTTAAAAGAATTGAATTATATTAGAAACTTAACAGAATAGCGCATTTAACATCTTTTAAATACTATTTTAGTTTAGTAGTATAAAAATTAAAAAGATATATTTTTTGTACATTTTTAGAAAACTAGATTTAAAATATTGAAATTTGAGCTAACTTTTTCCCATTTATATTCAAAATTCCCACAAAATGGGAAATTTCCTTTGACTTGGCAATACTGAATACGCCACCCGTTGCCTAATTCATTTTATTAATTAGATAAGGATAGATAATTATAGTCAAAAGCGATCTTATCGTGCGTGTCCAAAGGTCACAATTTTCAGTAAAAACTTAATTCGTGGCAGATTTTGCGTATAAAATCTGTCAAAGGAATGACATTTAATGAAAAATGTGACCTTTGGACCCGCACGATAAGACCGCTTTTGACTATACCAACCTTCGATAGATACGTAGAACCTCACCCCCCCCTTAAAAATTTCTGATTAGGCAACTAGCTAGAGTCATATTTGGCGCTATGGAATATATGGATCATCGTGATTTGCAAAGACAGTCACCAGAACAGGAATGAATTCGAAAGATAAAAAAATCCAATTCCTTCGAAGAAGTATGATGGTCTTAAAATTCTGCTATTGATTATGCATGCTTATTCATACACTGATGACCTTTTGTGGATACTGGGTATTATTCTTTATAATCCAATGAGAATTTGTTTGGGACCAGTGACGATAATTTTGCTTGCTAACTTAATTTCCCGTGTAGTAAAATTGTAGCCTCATCCGTAACAATAAATAAAAGTTGAAATTTGGTACAAAATCTCATCACAATTGTCACAAATTTGTAAAAGCTTTTCAAAATCATTCTCAAGGAGTTCGTTTACATAGCAAATTTTGCAAGGAAAATAATGCTTTTTAAAAAAATCAGGATATTGAACTCGGATGAAATGGTTCATATTTGGCCAAATTATCTAGGGAAGGGCTAACGCTATATTCAACTTATTTATTGTTTTCGGAAAGAAGGGACTGGTTCCAGGCTTACGGAAATATTTGCAATATTCCTCCTTCGAAAAACCCCACATATAATCGAATTTTAGAAATTTCGAAATATTTCAAATCGGGTAAAAAATAGGTACGAATATTTGTAGCAAGCTAGTAAATTTATCACCATACACCATGATTCTACTAGTATCTAATACCTTTTGCGGCAAATCGCTTAAATTACCATCTACGATTCATGTTAAGATGTAGAATACCATTAAACTCATTTTAAATACATGACATATCCGAAGGCCGATAAAAACAATACCATATGTGCAAACACATGTTGCGAAATGATGTAATCTAAATTATATCATCTTTTTTACATAAACAGAAGGAAATTAGTTGTAAGCATATTTTTTATCGGAACGGGAATCCTAGAAAGCCGAGTAATCGTGTGTTTAACACATTTGACAGATGGCCTGGCCTGGAATACAAGAAACTCGTATAATAGGTTTAATAGGTAGCTGTTACCGATCGAGTATGGTAAACGCTAACGTTATCATTGATACAAATAAGAAAATACTAGAAATATTATTATAGTGGGTAAAAAATTAATGTTTCCTCAAGAAAATGAACTTCTGAAATTTTATGGTCTGTTTTAGATGTTTCATGGACAATTAGAAATTTCACTTAAGCATGAATTTAACATATACTTGATCTTTCACCAGGAACTTTCAATTAACCTTAGTTTAGACTTCTCCCATTCGATTCAGCTTCGTAATTGGGGGATTGGTCATTAGGCTGATATAAATTGGGAGCTCATTTTGTGTAGTTGAGCTGTGCCAGTTAGTCAAATCCGATGCACACAATCGACACTCTGCTAAGAGGGGAGGCTATATGGTAGCATATCTACGCACTGGAGCTTGGCAGAGTGGTAGGCCACGCAAAAGTGATACCAATAACAGTGGAGGAGATCTACCTATCCCACTGTCAAAGTACTCCTGACCAAAGACCACCTAAGGATCAATAGGAAGTTCAGGTTTAGAATCCCAACAAGAGATCAATGCGTGGAAACGAGGTAAGATTTCGCTCAAACTCAGTTTGTAAAGTCTACTTATATTTAGAGGATGTTTTGGACATCAAGAGGAATATACGGATGCCATGGAGAGAAATGAGGTCGAGCTGGTTTGTGTCCCAAGACATAGTGGGTTTCTAGCCAATGATTAGATGGATGTATTTGCCCGGTAGGAAACCGAAAATATCGCTGCGGTCAGAGCTAATTTTGAGCTTCATCAACTTCAGCAACTTACTAAGGCTTTAGACGATTGGGCCAGTGGAGTACTCAGAAAGGAATGAAATACTGCCGAAGGACGCAGATAGGCGAGAATGATGCTGGGAAAGCTAGACACTTCGAAACAGTATACATAGTAGCATCTTCTCGGGACATTGTAAGCTCAAAAGACACCTACCCGTCATAGGTGCAGCAAAAGATCTTAACTGCTTGAAATGTGAAGAAAACGAAGAAACATCCTTCCCTTTTCTGGTAGAATGCGAAGCTCATAAACGCGCGGTATCTTTGATACTGCGCAGCTTCATCAGATGCTCAGGAAAGTTCCGAGAGTAAATTGCTAGAGGATAGCTACCCGAAGAGACATTACCTCATATTACTACTAGTTTTACCAAAATAGCATTTATACGTGTCAGTCAAAAGCCCTGAAACATCACAGAAGACTGCCGCGGACACATCTCTCCCATTCAGACCAGTATACAGACCCTCAAAACACTGCTACCATACCTTCCCGAAAACCAAACTGATGTGCGCTCAAAATGCTATGCCTCTCCATAAAAAATATCATTCTTCTCGTGACAAGTGACTCGATGGCCTTAGACTGCGAAGGTAAGGTATCATCTCTTTCGCCTCCCTTAAATAAAGGCTTAACCACTGCAGTTTTTTCGGGAAGGTGCCCATATCACTTACCAAGACATTAGGAGTGCAATCAAGGAGATTTTCCAGAACTCCAAAAGATATTCAATTCTTTGAGTTGATGATGCTGAGGACACTATTAAATTCCCTAAGCTCAATATGTGCTAAGTGAATAAGTGAAAAGAGTCAGAAACAGATATATGTTGAATCAAAGACAATTTAAACTGTGGATTGTCTTTGGTTGAATATAGTTCAAACCAAACTAACCCAAACTGGTTGAGTGAGTTGTTGTCAAATGTAACCCGGCCAACACTAACTGAACTACCTACTACTACTACTAAGGTCGTTAACAATATTCCAGTTTTCCCTTGCTCTATTGTGGGTTCTCTACATCCTACCATCATAATACAATCATTTGACTCTTATGTAGGTATCTTGTAGGTATTAAAATAATCGTGGAAATACTGATTACTGATTGTGTGTATATTTTCTTAGAGTATACAATGCCTTCAAATTAATAGACGAATTATTTATACCAGAAGTACTCTAGACTTATTGAAGTGAAACTTCTTTAACGAGGGTAAAGTCTGAAAAAAATGCTTATCAAAGTGAAAGGCCCCTTTAATTAAGCAGGTTCCAGTATAGCTAGAAGGTTGACATTTTCAGGACATGTAGCCGGGATAAAATTAGGATCCTGGATGAAAACTGGACCTCGTACCCCCCACGTTCAGTCAAGAGAGAGGGAGAAGACAAAACTAAAATAATTAATTTCGGGAGAACGGGAAGAGCCTTTGACCATATGGGGGGGGGGGAGGGCTCCAATTTAAGGAAGGATTTTGGGGAAAAGGCTTTTTTTGACGATATCTCTGCAACGGAGCCTCGTTTCGAAAATCTGACAAGAAGTTGGGGGGGGGGACTATTTATACCCCCACCCCAGCAGATTTTCGAAAAAAAGGGAAAAAAAAAGACGACGTAAAAAATTGTTCGGAAAGTTAATAAAAGTATTATAAGACGAAATAAGAAAAAAGAAATTAATAAAAAGAAAAAAGTTAGAGAAACGCTGTTTTCGGCGAAAAAAAGCGAAGGAGTTCAGCTACGAGGCCGGGAATGGCAAAAATAGGAAGAAAGGAAATGCTTTATGAAAAAAAAAAACATTTTTTTTAATTGTAAAAATTGAAAAAAGCATAAAAAATGTTCGGAAAGTTAATAAAAGTATTAGAAAACGTAATAAGAAAAAAAAAATACTTACAACAAAAAAAAAATTGCTCGGAAAGTTAATAAAAGTATTATAAATCCAAATAAGAAAAAATATAGTAAAAAAAGATATAATTGTTAGGAAAGTTAACAAGAGTATTATAAAACGAAATAAAGGAAAAAATATATAAAAAGTTAGAGAAACGCGGTTTTCGGCGAAAAAACAGTTGAAAAAAAAGGGAAAAACATAAAAAAAAGTGACGAAATCACGGGCAAAAGTTGAGAAAAAAAGCTTAAAAAGAAAATAAAAACTCAATTCCTTATATCTCTTTCAGAAGTTTCACTTCAGCTGTGTGCTTATAAAGATGAGGCACATTTTTTTTTATTTCGCATAAAAGGAAAGCTTTTTGAAAATGAACAAAACGAGCTCATTAAAACCATGTAAAAGTTCTGACACCACCTACCACTGTAATACCGTAATTAAAATTTGTTGAGTTTTATATTCTGCTATATATTATAAACTGTTTTGCTTTCTTCTTCCCATTCAAGCTTATTCTAGCTATAATAGCTTCATGATCAGATAATTCTGCTCACAGAGACATACAAACAGTTTAAAAATCAAAATTTAAACAAAAATAGTCGATAAGACTGCTTGAAAAAGATGAAATTCAGATCGGATGATTAAGAACCATAAATAGATTCAATTACAGTAAAGAGAAGATAATTCTTGAACTAAAACACTGGAGAACAGCATCTAGTATGGCTCCAAGAATTCCACGACACTACTACTAGGGAATCAGCAAACACAAATTGAATAAATAATAGTATAAACTCTTTTATTAAAATCATTGTACTCCCGTGACCCAAAGCTCTTCTGGAATAAACAGATTTGGCTGAGCAATCAGGAAAAAAAAGCTTTACCAACAATCTGTCTTCTCCCAGAAAGAAGCGATTGAAACCATCAAAATGGAATGCCCGTAAAGCCGTATACTGAAAAAGCTTTCTAACTCTTTTTACTTAGCACATATTGATCTTAGGGATTTGAAAAGTGTCCTCAGTACCATCAAGAATTGGGATTGATGAAATATCTGTTGAAGCTCTTGAAAATTCTACTGATTGTGTTCCGCTAAATTTAATAAATGTCTCATTCATCACACTTGTTTCTCAAACACTGAAGTTATATAAGTAAGTAAAATTTGGCATCTAGTAACGCAAAATGTTCCTTGAAATTTAAAATAATGTATGTATATTGATTTGCCGCTTCTTGTTACGATCCACACTCCACAGGGTACTCAGCCAAACGATACGTGCCATGATTGTTAGAGGGCTTTTTAATGACATGCCAAATGGATATACAGTTTTGCTTATAGTACAGAAAATTAAAAGCTTCTGGTTCATCGGTTACAAAAAAAATAGACTCAATGATAATCGGTTCACTTATATATGCGGATGAAGTTTTAAATTGAAAATTGTGATATTTTTGGGTGTTTCCATATGTTCATATTTTTACTCTTCCCCGATTCTATAGAATTAGTCAAAAGACCCCGATGATGGCTTCATCTGATGCGAAGTTTTTATACGAGACGAGACTTAAACGCAAAGTCTTTAAATTGGTAGAATGGATGTGCATTTTCATAAATAAACCACGCAAAAAAAATAATATATTTCTAAGCTAACAAACAATGTGGACACTATGCATGAGTGGGCTAAGTAAGTGTAATCAATCGCTTATAGCTCACCGTTAATGGAATCCCGTCACTTTCATTGTTTAGGCGAGAATTTTTATCTTATGAGCGATTCCCAATGTACTCATCAAAGATGAAAAAATATTTGTCCATTCTTTAATATTTTCATCTTTTGTTGTCTTCCCGGTAAATATGATCTAAATAAATTCAAAGAATTCCTACGAACATCATATCGTTTCAACTTTCCAAGGAGCAGCTCTGGTTCAACACCAGTCATATGCCCTTGATAAATCCAAACATAGGCTATGAGACGACCAATAATATATTCGTATTTTGAAGGAAACTTATCTATACCATATGTCCGATCTAAAACGTAATTAGAACGTATAGCGTAAAATTGACACCTGTTCGCGATAACGTTCCAATATCCTGCAAAAGCTCGTATCCCGAAGTAAATTGCGGTTTCATGCGAAACAAGATTCAGTTTTTTTTTCACCTTCGATGCGAATCTGGCCATGTATGGTGTCGTGGTGTTGAATAATGGGACTTTCACTGCATGGTACACCGTGCGGAATTATCTGGTCATGAAATTTACGAGAACGTTAGCTTCGCTTTTGTTCTGTCTCAAAAGCAGTTTAGTAGAAAATATGAGAGTCAAAGATTTATTAACACTAATTTTAGGGATTATCTTTTTCTACTTGGCACCGATCGATAAACCTGCTTAAATTGTCTAAGCTTGGAAATAGAATATTTTTTCCATTTTTATATGGGCATGTATCTTATAAGAATGTCAAACAATAATAACTGAAACAAGAGAAAGGTATCAATTAGAGAGAGAAACGCCCAATAGGTGTTCAAATCTGAAGGTTGACCCAGAAACAGTGAAGAAAGCTATATTATGAAGTTTGAATATGGCATGTTTAAAGCGAGCACTGAGAAAGTTTTCAAAATGTAATTTATGCTTAAATGCACAACATGCTCTAGGAATTTGAGCCCCATAAACAGACTCAAAATCATACATTTTTTTAAAGCATTCTTGACAAATGTATTGTGCCAAAACTGATCACCACAAAGAAGACAACGTCGCGAAATAGATATAACCTAAATGAACTTGGGAAATACCTATGATATTAATATTAACAGGCCATTAACTGTCGAACTGAAAGTGCGCCTTAATTTACTTCGTATTAACTGTGACTCATACTCGCGGTCGTAGACATTTTCCCCTAGTTGCCTAAGCACTGCTAATGATGAAAATTGGAGCTTTATGCGACGCCACCCCAACTTATAGATAAAAGCAAGGAAGCGTTTTCAATGGAAAATCGCTTTCACTCATATCCGTTATATAAATGGTTTCTTAAGGCTAAATCTATTGAAGTCTGATCAAAGAGAGTTCGAGAAAGATTAACTTTGGATTTTATTCCTGAAATATTTTAAACTATGAAATATACTTTTTTCTTTAGAAAACCCGTTTAAATGACCAGAATCTACGCTAAAAGCTGTATTAGAAGACACTCTCAAATGATTATCCAGGGGGTGAGCTAGTTGTCACCATTCAATAGTTTATTACTGAAAAACCAAATAATCTGGATCAATCAAATTAGCGTACATTAAAAGGGAGTATCATGAGCAGAACATACCAAAAATCGTATCGATCCGATTGAAAATGGCAAATTGGTGATTTTTTTATCTTCATTTAAAAAAAATTTTTTTAAGCGTGTTGGCTGGCAAACACACAGCTATTCTTAAGAAATCAACCTCGTGATTCCTGCTATAAAAAAAAGTTCTGTAACAATTTTCCGTACTAGATCAGGAAATACGAGAAAATCGAGGTTAAATTGAAACATGCAAAAAATCGCAGAAACTTTGCAAAGTTTTTAATATTAATTCGTCAATTTTAGGAGTTTGAATAGATGGCTTTGCTATTGATGAATTATGGGAAATTTTATTTATTTATTTATTTCCACTGACATGTTTACATTTGTTGGAATTGTCAAATACAGATAAAAAAATACATTGAAATCAAAATATACCAAAGATTAAAAACTAAAACACTACAACTAAGCAAAATTCGACCAATTAAAACAGTGTGAAAAAAATTCAGTCAATGAGTAAAAGGGGTTTTCAGATAATATGGTCTTAAGTTTCCCCTTATAGAGATGGAGAGTCGGAATATCCTTAATACTTGAAAGTAAATGGTTATACATTTTAAGGGAAGTGATCCCAGGTTCCTCCTGCATCTGGGTCAACCGGGCACCAGGAATAAAAAGCCTGTTGGCATTTCTTGTTGTGTAACGATTAATGCCCGCGCACTTCGAGAATTCATTAAGATGTTTAAATACATAACAAGCACATTCAAAAATGTTTAAACCAATAACGGTGAGAATTCGTTCTGATTTAAAAGTTTGGCGACAGGAGGCTCCGACTGGTAAGCGGAACATAGTCCTTATTATTATTTTTTGGCTTATCAGAACTTTGATTATATTGCTAAAGTTACCCCAGGCCAGCAGTCCATAAGACAAGACCGATTGAATGGTAGTATAATAGAAAGTTTTAAGGGTAGATTTCTCCACAAAATCTCTCAACCGCAGTACAGCTTAGTTGATGATAGTTTATTACAGATGTTATGGATTTGACCAATCCATGAAAGATGAGAGTCAACTGCAATGCCCAAGAAGGTTACGTTCTCACGCTGAACAAGATTTGCTGATCAGTCCCTGACAAGCAGACTCCTCTCCTGGGTCACCCTGATAGAGGTGAAAACCAGAAAGTTAGTCCACGCGCTATTCAGGAAAAGGCCATTTCCTACACACCACTCAGCAATATCTCTCACACGCCTGTGCACCTTGGCACAAAGACTATCATTTGAAAAATCCCCTCGGCAACCACCGACGTGTCATCCGCGAAAAGAGTTATATAACTATCGCCGGCCAACAGAGGTAGGTCGTTGATAAGAAGAAGAAACAAGATAGGCCCCAGTACACTGAACTGGGGAATGCTCGTGCAAACATTTACCCAATCAGATACAGTCAGTCCAGTCATATGCCGGCCCCCTAATCCCATAATATGCCAGCTTATCCTAGTGTCGCATAATTTATGGTATTGAAGGCCTTGGTGAAGTCATAAAATATCCCAACGGATTTCAGATCCTTGTTGAAATTACTCAGGATCTGAAGGAATACGTTTTCCACTTTGTCATGATATACATTTAATTGCATGAAATCTCATTGGAAACCAATTTGGGGAATTAGGTCAGATTCGGAACATGTGACAATTTTTTGGTAATTAGAGGCAGTTTCTGGTGCATTTTATGGCAGATTTCGAGGTATAATTTTACTTTCAGCATATCGATGCGTATAGTTTTTGTGGTAAGTAGGTAGATTCATTTGCCTATTTTTTTTTTAAATAATTTGAATTGGATATCTTTCAAGCGATAAGCAGCAATTTCTACGGGTTTTATAGGAAATTTCTTAGTAAACTTTTTTTATGCAGCAAGTTGTGGCACGCAACAAAATGCAGACTACAAAAATCATAAAATACATTACGCATTGTTGCAGTTTTCACTTCTGTTGTGTGGTCTTAAGAATGCACCCCTTTGTCAAAGTATATTTAAAACTAATAGTATGCAAGCTCCCGTGTTTGAACAATGATATTGCATGTATAAAACGTGATCATCAAAGTTCACGGTTTTGCCACTGGCGCGCACCATCGTTGACCGCCTGTACATCCAGCATCGCGCAGCGTAGCCGTTACCCGCCCTCAATGATGAGTTGAATGTAGGTCTGAGGAACAAGCTCCAGTGGCGTACGGCTAGATGTTTATGTGGGAAAAGCTTCATAAAATGGCATTATACATTATAGGTGTGATTCCTCCAAGTTACAGATTACAGAAAGTGATGTACAGGGTTATTCAACTAGGACTAGACAAGGCGATTTTTTGACTTTCCCTGTACTTTTATAAAAAAAAATTAAATAGCGATCTTATGTAATTTTCTCCCGCAAATTTGGATATGTTCAGCAAAAAACAATTGAACATCAAATAAAAGTGCTAGGGGTCACTTTGATATTTTTTTTAAATGGACTCTCTAGAAAAATCTAAACACATTTTGTGTATAATATCCTATACCTATCTTTAACTGTTTACCAAATATTGACAGTTGAAAGTCGGGCATTTTGACACTTTGACAGGCTCTAAAATCTAAACCGCACGAGATCAAAAAAACGGTTTGCACATTCCTATCTTGGGTTTTCATAAGCTATCGAATGATAGTAACTTTGAATATAACCGGAGGTTTAAAAGTTCCGGTTAATTTTATCCGCAGGTTAAATTCAAAGATTCGAAAAAAGGTGGCACACAAATATTGGCATTGTTTTTGCAGTAATTTGATTTTAAACCATCCATGATTGGAAAGATTGATACTGCCAAACATCGATGTGCTAATACATAGAATTACAATTCATCGATGGGAAAACATCGATGTTTGGCGTTGATGTATCGATGCCAAAACAAAAAGTTGAAGCAAAGTGGCAGCAGATCGGTTTTTATCTATGTCAATAATACAGAAAGTCGTGATGAAAATAAACAGATAGTTGAAGAAGATATGGAGGAAGCAGATTGGCATTAAGGAACTATTGAAGCTAATAATATTGATGATGATGATAATGAGGTAAATTATGAAAATTAAATCGAAGAAGAATTATCACCAAATATTCTAGAGACCATGTTTATTCCTATTGATAATGAGAAGAACGATGAAGATGTGCCTTTTGCTGATCTTGCTTTATTTATGCGCGGTTCTTGATCCCCGAATTTATTTTCCTATCCGTATTTGTTAATTTGAGACATGTTTCTTGTTCTTTTTTTTTATGTTTTTGTATACATTTATTGTACATACTTAATTTTACATAATAATTTGTCTTAAATTTTCTTTGGTTTGAATAAACATATTCCATATTGTTTAGAATTTTCTAAAAGATTTCGCCATCACCGACACCTAGAGATTATATTTTTTTTATAAAAATACCACAGTAAAATGAAAATACATAACATATTTGTAAAATTAACTCTTAATTGTCACAAAAGCGTATAAAAAACAAAAACATTAGAAGAAAGAAGATTGACTCTTAAAATTTAAGCAAAAATAAAATGCCGGTGTAACAAAAATTAAATAAAAATAAAAAAATAATACAATCACTAGATGACTCATAATCTAGTCGTCATCCTGACAAATAGGACAAACAAACTGTTTCTTTTGATGCTTTGATGCAAATGTTGCAAGTCCATCTCGTACAAATAACACAGCAAATTCAATCTGGATTGGGTCATCTACATGTAGCACAAAATTCGTTGCTACTCTCCTCTGCCTCAGATGGCGTAGCGACAGATGGTTTCGGTTTAGAAAAATCTGGTTGCGAATTAAGATTCTCATGAACAGCCTTTGTTTGCCATCTTCTTGACAGCGGACTATGAGAGATTGTCCTCGTTTAAAAAAATTGAATTTGCAGAAAAATTCTCAACAGGTGACACGAGCATTCGCTCTCCAGTTCTTGTCTTTAGCTTCTTCCTCTTTTCCACGTGGTGGGTTTGTCTCTTTGAACTCCTCGAAATCCATTGAGAAAATCTAACGAACTTTCAACGAGCA
This sequence comes from Pissodes strobi, assembly GCA_016904865.1. NCBI lineage: Eukaryota > Metazoa > Arthropoda > Insecta > Coleoptera > Curculionidae > Pissodes > Pissodes strobi. The sequence goes on along the minus strand of MU184442.1, from coordinate 59,192 downwards.
ACCTTGCTGAGGAAGATGGGTCTTAGAAATCGGGAAGCTTTGATAAAATGATGTCAGGGCTAAGTTGACAAATTCAGGTTGTTCCAAAGCTTAATATTAAATTTGCTTTAGCTGTTGTAGTCACAGAGCCCCCATAGTTTATTCAAAAGAGCTAGGAACAACTGCTCTTTCGAAATTGTCCGCTCTGGCCCTGGTTCCTTTTTACAACTGACTAGTTCTGTCATCCATTTTCATTTTATTGTGGGTAAAGAAACTGTCACTTAGTGGCTGCAAAAGATAGGTAGAATTTGATGGGAGCGGAGTCATGTATATATTATTTTTCTGGGTGCTGTGTATAACCAGTAGGGATAAATAGAAAACAAGATCATCACCAATTACAACTGTTTGTTCACTCTTTTGACTATGTTCCTTGACGTGTGGAAGCAAAATATCAAACACGGTCCGAACAAGTTCATGTTAAACCAACCACTTTTACTATGACCATACACTGTTTCAGCTGGCCCACCTTGGATCCAGTTATTGTATAAATTCAGGAATTCTGCTGTCCCGCATCTCATAATGCTTGCAGAAGTCCTGTAATGTTAATTCTCTCCACTCTTTCTCCAGGAGCATTCAATAAATGAGGCTTGATATTAGTGAAAAAAATTCACCAATTGCACTTTGCATGATTTTGATTTATATATTTGTAGCTTTCCACAAATTCATATCTTGGTCTGTTGTCTTTCCATACTTTTTCGTTACTCACTTGTTGGAGTTACGGAAACAATATCTTTATTGATCATCGGATATTCCTAATCACTGACAGTTGACAGTACCGGGAGTTTCACTAATTAAACGTTCCTCTTCTTCTGTCAGATAAGCTAGAAATTCAAAATTTTAAAAAATAGGCTGCGATAGGGTATTGGTCTATTTTCTTACTGTTCAGTAAGATACCTCACACGCCACGGTATTAAGTTAGATGCTTCGACTGTAAATTAACTTTTTGTCACTCATCCTGTTTATTCCAAAGAGAAAATATAAAAAATAACAAAAATGATGCAAATCGCAAATCATTTCCTGTCGATTAACATTTAATTATAACAAAGCTAGTCAGTAAGAAGTGTCACAGATAAACTCTTCAAAAAAGAAAACTGCTTGGCTTTTTCCAAGATTAAGCTAATATCTAACGGCATAGCCGAACCGATGAAATACTGCGCAACATCCAGATATGATGATAATCTTAATTTTAATAGTAAGCATCATTAAACACGAAACAAAAAAATTAATGGGCTGAGCCAAGTAATTACGTTCCATCAAGGCCAAAGCCGGTTATTTGCTTGACTATTCAAAGCTATAAATATATAAACAAAAAGTACGTTATATTTATTTCACTTATTTATTCTACATAGGTTTGTTCAGTATCGGACTAGGGTCATTGGTCAAGTAAATTTGAAAATAAAGAAAATTTAAATGTTTACCGGTTTTCATTATATTTTCACACAGCAAGTAGAAAATAGATCCTATCTTTCAATCTTCTTAATAAGTTGAAATCTCTTACTTCAGGATTTGGATATAAAAAGACAAAACTAATTTTATTCGCATAGCTTGAATCCAGTTTTTTTAACGATGGGTGGTTCTACCAATCGAACCAATTCAGCCGATATAAATCGATTCGACGTTCTGCCAAATTATTGCTATAATTAGTACTAATCCGCGCCCCGTCAGTATTTAGAAATGCTATGATACTAAAATATGACCCTACTAATAATCGAAAGAACACTGGATGGACTCAGGGTATCAGTACTCAATGGGGTAGAGGTGCCATTTGCACAAGAGGCAAAATACTTAGGAATCATCTTTGACCATAAGCTAACATGGAATCAACACCTACAAAACACTACACAACAAAGCATTCCTCAAACTGTACAGAAAAATTTAAACTGTTTATTGTTGAGAAATTTTGGTACATTTTAACAGCCAGATTTATTTGTTTGAAGATAGTCCATCAAAAAAACAGGAACACGGTCTTTTTTACCATTTTGCTAATTAGCAAGTGAGGCCCAAAATGTGCAACATCAAACACAAAACTACAAAAATTTTTGAAAGAAAATATTAATGAATAAATAGATACATAAATCATTTTTTTCTAAATACATTTGCTCACTTCCTATTTTACTTTGTTTTTTTGAGCCTTTCTAAAACAGTTATTTTGCTATTGAAATAGAAGTAAAATTAAATTTTAAGTTGAATAAAAAATTACATAATAATTAATATAACAAGCATAAAATCAAAACAAAAAACAAAACAAAGTGAGGGTGCCGAGGGCAAACATCAATGATATTACTTTTCAGAAGTCATATTGGGGCTCAAAAATTTATTAGGGTCTGGAGCACAAAGTCAATGGAAAATAGGACCTGTACAGGAAAAGTATCCAAACCACAGACCTAGAAAAAAGGGGCCCAATGCTTAAGTTTTAACACGATCCAATGTTATGTTATTGTTGTTTATTCCTGATAATAGCCAGCCGTGTACGAACCCTTGAAAATAAATAATCATCTATGGATCTAAAGCTGTTTTAACAAATAAACCAAAATCATAGAATAATTTTTTATTATAACATTCTTTTCACCCGTTCTTTACCTGCTGATACGCCACTGGCGAGTCTGAGAATAACAGATTAGAATTGGAAAACGCTGAACATTGTTGCCATTCAGAGCCGAAATATACCTTTTTCTCTTCCATCCATGAGTCATTTACATAATACATTGCAAACAATAACAGACCGCCTTTACATTCAAATTTAGATAGCAGAGAAAGAGTGGCAACGCCGCCGCCTGAATTTCATGAACTGCGTTCAGCTTCAAATTTTTGGGCTAGCTGGAATTGGGGGATATTTTAAGCGAGAAAATTGATGAATTTTGAAAAACTAAAAATTAACTGCAACAGTAGGTAAAAAATAGTTATTGATACGGTTCTGACCCCTTCATAAGAAGTAAAGAATGTTTATGGTATGGCCTTGAATATCTTACTGATAAATAAATACAGTTCGGATACTTGGAAAAAATGTGACTATGTGATTGTTTATATTATAATAACGTTTTATGAAGCGCTATGAGATAGAATAAGTGGCTATTTCAATTTAGTTTAGCTTGCTTTCTGTGTAACTTGTTATCTGTCATTTAAAGATTATACAGATCATTTTAAATTAAAAATAATTGTTTCTCAGTATCTCACACTAGTCATTTGAATTGCATGATGCGAAATCAGTTATTTCTCGAGCTCTTCCATGCACAACAGATAGATAAATAAATACGAATCTACTTAACAAGTAATTAGTGTAACGTATCCGAGACATGTGACTAATTTTGTCGATATAACTATCTCAATACAAAAAATTAAAAAACTGAAATCTCGTAAATTATAATGGGATTTAAAAAAAATCAATTCATAAGTTCATTGACTTTAGCATTCCACTTCATAAATAATATGCGCTAGATGCTAGATACACATGATAACTATGCATTTACCTGACAAAAAGCTCAAGGATGAAATGCAAAATGATTGAAAATCACAAACGAAAAATGAGAAAAGTGAATACAATGTGACTTACATTATATTGTTTAATTGATACTCACATTGGACTCTTGGGAAAGTTTACCAGGATATGCCGATGACATTGAGGATTTAAAGAACAAAATTACGGTGGGGACCCATAATTTACCCGCTGAAGTCAGCTGGTAAAAGCTGGTGGGCAGCGTTTACTATCGCTTTAGAGAATGCCAAACTAGCCCAGTCATTGGGGATCAAAAAAGGGCTTACCTGGAAATAACTCGGGAAGTTTTGAAATTTCGCAGGTCTATAGGTTTGGCTGTATAGAACTAAAATTAAAAAAATGCACAATTCGAGAGTTGCCAAGATGGACGCCAATTAAGTTTTTTGCAAATCTCTTTAACACTATGCGTTTTTCGAAAGATGGCAAAATTAAACAGGAGAAAATTTTATACAAAAAATGTCCTTAGCATAGTTTTGCTAAAGTTAACGGTTTAGGCTCAAGAGCTGATTAAATAACATATTCCATAACCTTCCCTAAACTGCTAAAATGAAAACAGCAGAGCAGAGCGATAACGAAGATCACAAAAAAATACAGCAGATGTTTTGTTTGACGATCCTATGACCCCCACGGTTGCACAGACAAATTGCTTATCAAACGATGCAAATAAAGGTCCCTTTCATCTTGAAATGAAAATTTGAAGAAGCGCAGTTCAATGTGATCCAGGCTAAGGAAGATGCAGATTACAGAATATGCAATTGTTGATGTCGACCTCATTGCTCTGTTGACAACACTTTGGAAGTCTCCTGAAGCCAGGAAAAGGAAAAACAGTCGAAAATATTTATTCGTCTCAAATTTTAAAACGCGTCGAAGCGGTGAAGAATAACATCTTATTCCTCCACGCAATAAGTGGGTGTGATACGACGTCGGCTTAATTTAACCAAGGAAAGATGAAATTTTTAACAACTCTAGAAAAACATAAAGAGTTACCTATTTAAGTATTTAAAAATGAACATTTCACCTCTGACGAAGTTGCTAATGCAGGTGAGAAATTTCTTGCGCTCTATGGATCCAAAGACAGAGATTATTAATCTTGATAAATACCGAAACCAGTATTTTGTGAAGCCAGTAACAAAAAGTAAATTTAATTTGGCATCCTTACCACCGACAGCCGCAGCTGCATGACAGCATTCATTACGAACCTACCATCAAGTACAACAATGGTATTGGCTGTCCAAAAGAAGCTGAAGAATAGGGTTAGAAGAAAACCCAAACTGGTATCACCCCAGTAACCAATTTGAGAGATCCTGCTAAAGGCACTACTTATATTTTTGTCAGGACGAATCGAGGAACCAATTATGGATGCAGAAAAGAAGGATTTAAATGCTCCATGATTTGCGGGGTCTGCAACGAAAAGAATTGCAAAAATGCCACTCAAGTGACACTGAACGAATCTGATGAAGACGACTTGGACTTGCCGCTCGATATTTCTTTGTCGAGTGAAGGAGAATTCGACGAATTAAAAGAAACCGACGTTGATCCCGAAATAGAGAGAAATATATTCGCCGTTGAAAGCATTGAGCATTGATATGAATGGACCAGTTCCGTCCAACTTTTGCAGATAGAAAAGGTAATTTTACTTACTACCAAGTGGGATCGGCTTACAGGGAAAACCACGTTAAAAAAAACGCGCCGTGTCCTTTACCTCATAGGTGGGAAGGAAGCAAGTACAGCATTATTAATAATTAAAATTAATAACATGAGTTAATGAATTTATTGATTAATCAATTAGTTTGGATAAAAGATACGTCACTGTTTCATGACAAAATTGTATAAAGCCGTAAATAAATAGTTTTGGGGAACCCTATTACACATCTGATTTCGGAAAATCGCTTTTCGTAAAACTTATGCAAAATTTTAAACTTTACGACGACTTTTGTGCCTAAACGGTTAACTTTAGCGAAAATCTGCTAAGAATATTTTTGATAGGGAGGTAGACAATATAATTTATAATTGAATGGCTCTTGCCGTACGGTTCTAGAGATTTTGGTTTTTCAGATATTTTGAAAAAACTTATGCAGTTTCAAGAATACATAAAAATATATTTTTAAAATCTTATGAAACATTTTTAAAGCAACTTCTTATGTAGAATAAGAATTTTTTTAAATACGGAAATATTTGTTTTTTCGACTTTTCTAGGTAAAGGAAAAAGACTCATCGTCTGCCATAATGGCAATGAAAATGAATTCGTTGATGGTGGCCTGTGGTGTTTCGAATCCAAAAAAACCGGGCGATTATCACGAGGAGATGAACGGAGAATCATTTGAAAATTGGTTTTCCCACATTTTGCTCCGTTTAGAACAGAACGCCGCGCCGAAGTGTCCTTGATAATGCGCCGTATTATTCTCGAAGACTAGAAAAGATTCCCGCAACTTCTTCAAAAAAAGAAGACTCAACATTGGTGACGGTCCAACAATATCTATTTTGAAGATTCAATGCTCAAAGTTCAACTTGTGGCCATTGTCAAACAACACAAGGCTTAATACGAAAAATATATTATTGATGGAATGGCCGCAAGTCAAAACAAAATTGTACTCACGCTACTTCCATATTACTGTTGAGCTAATATGGGCCGACGCGAAAAATTTTGTAGCACACCGGAACACTACCTTTAAATCTGGAGTTCTCAAAGCACTTTTCAATGATGCCATACAAAGAATAATAGCGGAGAAGTGGGGAAAGTGCCTCGAACATGTAAAGGACAAATTTGAAAACAGAATGTGGAAGTTGGACAATATGATGGAACAGCAAGTTGAAGAACTGATCATTAACACTGCTGATGACGATGAGGATAGTGATGAAGATGTAGATGTTAGCAATTAATGACTTTTAGAAACATTATCAAATTTGAATGTTTATTTGCGTTTCTTTTTAATTTAAAAATAATATTTTAATGTCTTAATTATAAACCTATGTTTAGATTTTCGAAAAATACCGCCTTATTTGATATTTTTAATTTTCTTAAATTTCCTACGTTTTAAAGTTAAAATTTTCGTTGGCCGGTCAAAAACCAGCACGGTTTTACATTTTAATATTTGTAAACTACTTTCTTTGTTATCAAATCAATACCTTTTTAAAAATATATAATATGCTTACTTATTTACTGCGACGTGGGTCAAAATACGGTCCTGTCCATTGTCCAATATTACAGACTCGAACAATTTGTTTATATTTATTATATTGGTTAAATGGAACGACTTTAGGTACTGCTTATGACAATATTATAGTAAAATTAAATGAAATAGACACTAAATCTTAGCAGCATAATATAAATACATGAACGCAAAAATAAAAGGGCATAATCTGTGAACTACAAGCATAATCCATTAGACAAATAAAGTCAGCAATACTTCTTCCATGTAATGTTCCAGAGTTCCATTATATTACATAGGTAGTCAATTTTAACATTAAACTAACAGCTGAATTTATATGGATCCATAAAATTTAAACGATAACAAATTCCGAAAATGCATAATGGATTCTATCTACCACTAACTGAAAATGAACAGTTCTAGTACACAAAGCCGATATATTGTTAAAATATCATAAAGTCTAAATTGCAGCGATGCCTGTTTCTGGCAGACCCTTTCGTCCTGTCATCTCCTGGGAGGAATTCATTTGCTTCTTGTATATGAGACTGGCCCCGCATTCCCCTCTCTATTATTCATTTGAGCGCCGGAATTTTCAGTTTGATGTATAAAGTCCGGATAAAGAGTTTATGGAGAGAAACCGTAAAGTTGAGACGGATGAAAACTTGGTGCTATAACGAACTTGTTTTGTTCATGCATATCGTTAAAGAAGACGTAAAAAATATATTTTATGCGAATTTTACGGTTGAGTGACAACATATTTCATAATTTTAAGTAGCTATTTAAAACAAACTCACTCAGTTTTGCGTAAAATTGCGGATATTCTGATCTTAATTAACACAAATAGAATTAAAATAAGGAAAATCTAGAGGACTATATGAGTTGCCTTAAATACAAATTTGAATTATGCAAGCAATTAGTGATGATATTTTTGAATCGAAGAAACAATTTTGAAAAATTCCAATTCAGCAAAGTCTACCGATTTTTCGATACTGTAACTTAGTTCGGCTTTTGATAAACTTTTCAATGGGCCCGTGCAATACATAAACTGCCATTTGAAGTCAGCCTTAAGCGTTGGGTGCTAAATATGTAAGCTTATTTGCTAATTGCGCATTAGGCGGTTCATATGCCAGGATTACTTAGCGGATTCAATTTTTTTTAAAGAAATGGGTGGCTATATGTCTTGGCAGTTAAGGTAGGGCGGCACAATTTTTTTTACAAGGAATTTATCAATGATCATTAATCCTTGAAAATAGGGTAATAAAATTTAGAAAAATACCCTGTAAAAGAACGTTGAACAATTTTTAATAAATAGATTAGTTATTATTTTGACTGCAATTTACCAAAATAAACATCAGGATTACATATAGCTTATTTATTTAAAAATGTAAACTTACACCAACTCTTTCAGGACAATTAATCCTATCTCAAATCAACTTGAGGTTATGGTTACGCTCTTAAACTAATAAGATGATTCTCTTGTAAGGTATCTCACCGATATTTCAAGAATAATAAATTAAAGCAACATAAGATACTACTAGTTAAACTATGTCTTATAACCTTAAAATTGTCCAAATCTTATTGTATAGTTATAGCCAGCAAATATATGTAGGTATAAATGAAATGATTTTTAACCAAACTTAACCTTAATCAACCTCGTGGCAGCAACGATATCAGTAGACCAATAAAACAGTCCTCAATAATACCAAATCAATAAAATAACCAGTGAGGTAAATATGTACATATACAGCCGTTAAATATCTATAGGTAAACGAATTGAGCTCAAGTCGATTTCGATATCAAGACGACCAATTGAATTATAAAATTTTAGTTATGAAATAAATTACTGCCATGAGCTATACAGCCAACTACAGTAAAAATTAACTCACTCAGCTATTCGGACACTAGCTAAATGAATTCTCTAACTGACTAAAGATCAAATTAAGTATCTTTTTTAAAGGTAAGCTCGAAAAATACCGCCTTATTTGATATTTTTAATTTTCTTAAATTTCCTACGTTTCAAAGTTGAAATATCAATAAATAAAACGAGAATTAACGAGAATATAAACGATAGACGTCAAACGGCCTACAGCTGTTTTTAATAACATTGACAACGGTACAAAATTCGGGGTGAGAGTGGCTGTGAGTTAGTCGGTCGAAGACAAATATTTAGATATTTTACAAAAATTTAAGACACATCATCTGAATTACTTTGCGTGATTAAGCGTTTTATTCACATTAAAAAAATATGAATTTTATGGGAAACCCTGCTTAATTGAAAACGAAGTTTAGCATGCAGGTGTGTTTAGTTGAAATGTCTTTTAATAATAACTAAAATTGTTCAAAGAAAGAAATGATTGGTAAATAAAAAAAAATAATCTTAAATATTTACACTGGCATGACATATTATTTCTAAGATGATAACACATTATTGGGCAGATATTAATATTTCCACCCGTTCCTTCGCTTCAAAGATATATTATATTTACAACATAATCTCCAAAAGTTCCGTTTCTATATGAAAGGAAAGTATAATATTTACTAATATGATCAACCGAAAGAGGTCAAAACAAACTAACAAAATTGTCACGAGATTATATTAAAAGATGAATAATAATTTCGTTGAACCCAGCTTTTTATTTTGAATTCACATGACGCCACCTCGTAATAAACTTCGTTGGCGCTTAAATCAGACCGCTTAGAACTTCCGTAATTAATTTAAGTTCACAATAAAGTAGTTATTATTACTAGACTGAGAACAGTCTGAGCTACATCGGCGTATATTTTTAGTTCAGCGTTATAAATAGGCAGGCGGCATTTCATTTTGTCACCGTTGTGTTTAACACATTTTTGTTTCCGCCGCATTCCTTTAATTTTAATAAACACCGGGGCGGGGATTAATTAATACCACAAAAATAACCCTCAACGAAAGTACCTACTCCTAAAAGGAGGGTTTACATGGTAACCAACAGTTCCCTAGCAGACCTCTTATATTTCACATATTATCTAAAAGGGCTGTTTTGAAGGGAAGAGAGCAATTTCTGTTTGATACAAAAGTGTCTCTAAAATAGACAGATAAGCGATTTTCCGGAAATATACAAGATTTTTGAATATGGAAAGGGCTTTCAAAATGTCCGTTCCATTGTATTCTGGGCTTTAATTTTATTAAATAAAGATGAATGTGTTGCTTCATCTTCTGTTAGTTTTAATATCACATCGTTACCTTTGCTAAAAACTGAAGTTGATAAGGGACACTTAAAAATTAACTAATCCTTTCAACAAAAATCATTATATTCTTCCTAAGCGAATAACACCAAATTGTAGATAAATAAAACTTCAAAAACAAATTAATTTACCAAATAACACCTCAATATCACATTAAAGACCAGTAACCAGTAATTAAATATGGCATTATAATTGTCATCTTGTCAAAGTCAATTCAAGGCTTGACAATCTGCAAGCTTTTTACTGTTTTATTGTATTTACTAACCATCTTCATTTTTAGTTTTTACCTTTCTTGACAACGGGGATAGATTTATTTCCCGAAACGTTGAAGTTATCTAGGTATTTCATTAGGGTCACTAAACTAGCATTTGTGCTGTTTACATCCTGGAGTCAGAGCCGAAGAGGCTCTATATAACAAATTCAAAAGGATAGTGGAGAGAAACCCCAAAAATTTTTAAGTTAAAACATGAATCCTCCACAATAATATAGAACATATCTACATCCTATATCTTATTGCTCATTTTGAACTTTCGTGATTCTAAATTTTCTCATTTTTAATAAAAATCTTTTTTAATTACTTAAGATATGACAGATGCAGCTTTAATTAAAAAATGCCACCAACCCAGAAGCCAGACTGCTTCGAATTGTAATAAACTTCAAAGAGAAAATTCCATCGGATGAGGTCATACAGTAATTCTTGTCGTCTGCATTTCTGCAGCAACCCACTGCCTATTTCGTTTCGCTCTTTGCCAATTCCGCGAATTCCTGCTGAATGAATAATGCGGAGGGGAAAATCGAAAACAGGATATGTGAAGGCATATAATGCAACTTGGTGTTCTGGATTAGTAAGGGGAGATTGTAATAGAAATCATGCTCCTTAATAATCAATAGTATTATGATGCAACGATGTGACTATGGGGCCAAAACGTTATTCAATATAATTATAAAAATATTATATTAATAAAAAATTAATTAATTAATCAAATAACGGTAAGAAACGGTAACAGATAGGGTAAAAGATAATAAAGAATAAAAAGGCATTTACGGGTAGTTTTGATAAAAATAAGGTAAGTAATTATACGGCCTACTTTTATGTCATTTTAATATGAAGATCACAAGGAGGTAAAATTCACTAGTAGTGATTGGTGGATATTCGCTCACTCATACATTCACTTAGCTGGTCGCTGGCCCCAAGTCGTCCTTTACTACGCCATGTGAAGCTGCACGTCACGCCATGCGGGTCAACATCAGTGCGACAAAAGGGGTCTCGAATGGGTAGGAGTGAATCTTGAGAAATTCTCTAGGCTAGCGAAGGACCAGGCCAAATTAACTATCTAATATAGAAACACAAATATATAACTTATCTTTTGAAAATGGTAACCGCACTTTCATGAGACGATATTGCCGATAATACGTGAAAATATTAATAGCAGGGTGCTTGCCAATTTATCTAATGACGAGATTATTAAGATACTGGCCCCGAGGGTCAAAACTACAACGATAATACCTCGATTTCGAAAAATTCTATTTGTTCGCCCTACACGTTCATCGGTTAAAAAAGAAGACCACTCGTCAAGTAAGAAATAGTTAATGTTCTAAATTTTAAAATATAAATTCTAAGTTCAAAATAGGTATGTTAAGTTCTAATGATAGGTAATATAAATCTAGCAGTGAAAGAAAAGAAACTATATTTCTGGGTTTGGTTGCGTTTACAACGCTATAGATTAGATCTCAATATTTCGATAGAAGCATCAATTCAAGACATGATATGACTCATAGAGCCTCCAGTGACAAGGCTTATTTATAGTTATTTTCGGACACCCTGTATCTTTCATTGAAAATAATAACGTGTTAACTAATCAACAAAACGGATTTACAAAAAAAAGATCAACTATAAAATCAAGCCTTGCCTAAAGTTTTAAATTCCTTAAATAATAATAGAACCAAATTGACCATGCTTGTGGACTTGTCCAAGGCTTTTGGTTCTATTAATCATGAAATTCTGCTAAAAAACTGGAAAGGTATAGCGTGAGAAGTGTTAGTCTTTGGCTTGTAAGGTCATATCTATCACATAGAACACAAAATGTTGAAGAGCTTGATGAGGAGATAAATTTGGTGGGTTCAGAGAAAATAGAGGTCAAGAGAGGTGTCTCACAAGGATCAATTCTGGACCCATTTTACATTCTGTATACTTTACGAGAAGGCGGAAATTAAAAAAAAAACTGTGGGCAATTACCTGCCAATAACTTATTCCGATTTTCAAAACCATAATTGTTATTTAGTAGGTCAAAAGCCAAAAGTGATAATGCAACTTGCAGATTTAGAATAGTGTATTGTAAATAATATTTCTTGATAATCGCTACTATCCCGATGTAAAAACTTGATTTACTGCTAAATCATAATTATTATTATTGCTGTAAGCTTGGTTAAAAACGCATTAAATTTAAATAGCATTTTCTCGCATCTTAAACAAACAGTATGATTATCTTTTTAATATATCGCCTAATAATTTATTAAAAAACTGAGTTTCTAACAGTATCGCCATATTGATCTCATCTGCTAATAAATTAGCTTGTATATGTAGATCCCGAGATAACAATTATCTGCTGCAAATAATGTTGGTTGTTATAATCTGATCACCAGCTGTTGTGCTGTTACACATTATCAAAGTATAAATGTATTATTATAGTGACAGTATAATAAATTTATATCTTGTTTGTAACATTACTAAATCGGATTACTATTCTTTAAAATTGATGAAATATTGCGTAAAGCCAAAAACTTCAACACAGGTTTATAACCTCTAGGCTAAAACGTTGAACTATTGAAACGTATTCCGTGCACCTGTCTGTCCTTTTTCATCTTACACCAGGTTTTTAACTGCTTTTAAAATATCTGTTTTGTATGCCCACACAATAGAGTTGTTTTTATACTAGGCCCACATTATATCCCACATCAGGATTCCTGCATGAGTCTGTTAGTATCACTAGATAAAATATGTGGTATAAAGGAGAAAACCTACATGATAAAATATAGACATAATGCCGACACGCCTTTAAATAAAATTACTTTTTCCTCATTCTTTTCAATAGGAATATACCATTCGTGTTCGAAATTCCGAGTTAGTGAAGCTTTATAATTATTACTTATGTATCATTTGCTCGCTTGGATATTTATAATTTTACTACACCATATGGATACGTAAATACAACCCTATTTTATAGCAATATTGCACTAATTTTAAAGGACCTAAAAAGAGAAACACTTTAGCGCCCACCCGAGCCACGGTATAAATAATTTGTACTCTGCCCGAGCTATCCATGCTAACTCGTTTGCGAATGGCAAGGTATTTAAATAAAAATATCAGTAGTTTATACTACTCTTTGGACTGTGCTAGAAATAACTTAAAATGGATCGCTAAAAAGAAATAAAACTATTTATTGTGAATACAAAAATATCAAATTTAAAGGTACAGCTCTACGAATAGAGTAGGTATTTGAACATTTCCCGATATTTCAGATAATATCGGATTACGAGAAACATCCATAATTCTTCGCCTTAATCTATGACTCAGCTCTTTTGGTCCAGTTATGAACGTCCTCCCATTTAAATAACTAAACCGCAGAGAATGAAATTGACTGAAACAGAATCTGAGAACGCGGTGCACATTCAATAACTCTAGTACATCCAATCCAGTATCCATCAGGAAAATTATCTGACTAATAGCAAATATAATTAATTATTCTATCCTCTTTAAAAAGTGGATCATAACTTTTATCATCTTCCTAGATAGCAGATACAGATCCAGACAAAACAGCTTGCTTCAAAAGCTATAAGTATATGTCCTGTTAACGTTAACAGCCTTATCCATAAAATAATAATAGACCAATAATCTTATTTCCCATACTTAATGAAATAAATCCGTTAATCATTTTGTGATGCTGGGCATGTGTAACTTGTTCTCGGGGTCATACTGGACTAAGTTGATTTGGCAGGAGGAAATTGCTCTATGGACTTATAAACGAGCTTTTAGAAACAAACGACTAGTTAGAAAACGTTGAGAGACTTGCATGGGAATTTCAGATGCTACGAGGACTTATTAGGGCTTTTGAGAGACTTCTTGTTTGCTGCCTTTCCTCCTATTCCTGAAGTATAAGTCCTTGAGGTCTGTATACAGACCGAAAGGTCTCGGATATTTAAGGGGCAACAGCTAAAGTCTGAAGAACGGCTGGCAAATGTACGTAAATCTTAATGAGAGCAGACAACATACTGCCCACCTTCAGGTCTAGTAGATCTCTTTGATTTTGCATATCTAATAGGAATGCGTGGTTGGTTATGTTTTGCCAGCAAACTGTACTGCTGTTTTACAGCGAATGAAACATAAAGGTGTCGTATAGGAAACACCTTCTCAATCATATCATTTGACATGAAGATGAAGACTGCTAACCATATCCAAGTAGTTTAATTTAAAAAATGCTGTGAACAATCTTGATCAATTTTGGTGAATTATAACTTTAAAAAATATCAGAAAAAGAGGGACACCATTTGTGGTCTGAAATTACGGAACTAGAAGAAACATATAACGAAAATATTCCACTCTCATCAGAGCTATAGAAAAACTTCGTCCAATTAATCAGGAAGATTTGTTAAAAAATACCGAATCCTTAAGGGTCATTAATCCAGGAAATAACTGGAACAGCAAGATCATTACTAAATGGGCTATAGGAGTTTTGTTATTGATTTATCTGAAGAAGATGCATTAGGATGCAATCTTAAAAATGTAGAAAAATCATTGGAATCAAAGGATGATGTAAATGTAGAGAAACATGCACATGTTGTTAACGCCTTCTCTGTGACCATCAGAACCTTCCCATTTTTATAAGTTTTTGATCAACTTTATAATAAGCTACAATTTTGACAAATTCTAACTTCTCATTTTCAAAATAATTTCTTTTAAGTCACTTCAGTAATCCGGGCGCCTCGATAGTTCGGACATACTTATATGTCGGAATGATATCTGCCCCAACTCTCGAAGTTGTATCTACTGTATTTAAAATCGGTTAAACATTGTACGTGGAGGTATATATGTATAGTGTATATGAAATGCGAGCAATTCAAAAGTGCTAAAATTCGATATGCTTAAACTATTATAGAACACTTGATTGTTCGCAACTACTACCCTAGCTTTAACCTTTTTGACAGGGATGTTAACTTTTTTTGAAAACCCGAAATTCACAGTTTCATGATCTGGCGTTTCAAAAATGTTTAATTATAACATTCGAACCAAACACGCTCATTATCTATTCATACAATTCTCAAAGTTAATTATTACGGCCTTAAATGGATTAATTACTAGTTTCCTTACATATACATAAGAACATACGTGCGACTGGTCCCTCATCGTGTCCCACACTTAATTAAGAATTTGGCCATATCTAGCACGAAATCTGCAAGAAAATATCGTGACCCAAATTGCGATTGCCAAAGACTTAACACGATGATATATCAGCAAATCAGCATTCATGGAAGAATTAAGTAGAGGGTTTGGTAATTTCTTATATATACCGGGAAAATATTAGAGCTTCTACTGGATTTTAAAACTTAACCAAAAATGAACAAAACCTAAGCCATGATATTATCAAACCGCTCCTATCCACGAGGAGAGGACCATACACTTTGTTTTTCTATGGACTATTTAACTTTTTACTCCATTTATTTTGCGCCAATAAATAAATTTTCTAAAATAAAGATAAATAGAAATTTTCTTTTCTAACTTGGTTGCAATTTACGATTCTTCAAAGGCTTATATTAAAAATTACCTGTTGCCAAGACCCTCTCTTAGTCTGACAAACAGGATAATTTTATTAGAAGCTTTAAAGATCATGATAATACAAGGGTGGATGGAAAATAACCCAAACTAACCACAGACGACAGCTTTGGTAATAACAAAAGCAACGAGACTAAATGCATCCATTGCATGTAATTTATCCAGTCGTCAGGCGATTGAATTCTGAGGAACACTATAATTGATTTACTGCTTATTCATGGGTGAGTTCAAATGTAATGAATGTCATTCTGATCGGCATGAAGGTATTAACTCCTGATGGACACACCAAAATCGTGTCTTGGCTCGCACTACAATGTCCAAAAACAATTATCCCTCATCGAGTCCCACAGTTAATTAGTAATTTGGCTATCTAGCACGAAATCTGCAAGAAAATATCGTGACCTAAATTGCGATTGCCAATGATTTAACACGATGCTATATTAGCAAAAATAATAGAATGGAGTAGATCAAGTACAAGCTTCTCAACAGCATCAAATTCTACTTTAAATCATCAAGGAAAGACTCTCTCAACTATCCCGAAAGTGAATTCCTCAAAGCCGGGTCTGGTATTATAGAGCAAAAAAGTGATAATTATACTTATTTTTCTGTCATTGTCTTAGGAAAGTGGCGAACACTGTAGGCACTAGCGAATGATAATACATCACCTCACGATGCTGATATTGCAAAATTTATATCAGATTATATCAATATCTAAAGAGTGAACAAGTTTGAGGTAGGTATGATTTCATAGGGTGTAGTATGACAGATTATTAAGCTAATTGACAGCATAAGGACTACTACCAGCACTGTTTTTAAGGCTTTCCAATTTCTTAAGGGATCGAAGCATCCGAGTTGGTATTGATAAACATCTTTTGGAGGAATTTAAAGTAAATGCCGGACTTTCTCAAGGGTGTAAATTATCCCCCACACTATTCCTGATCTATATCAACGATCTCATAGACAGGATGGACAATTCTATTTACAGCTTTGCAGACGACGGCACTCTTCCTCATTCATGTCGCGGACACCAATGACCGCTGCTCGGTGTCAACGAGAGAAAATCAGATTCCTGCCATCAGTGAGGATATGAACGCCATCGTGCAATGGGATGCGGAAAACAATGTCCAGCTTAACGCAGGAAAGACTCAAGCAGTTGTCTTCTCAAAAAAGCAAACACCGCAGGACCTGACTTATCAATGACAGGACAAACACTAACTGTGGCCTCATCCATAAGCTTGCTGAGCATCAACGTAGAATACAACATGTCTTGGTGTAATCACGCCACCAAAACTGCCAAGGCAGCAGTACCAAAGCTAGGAGAACTCTATAGAGCAAAAAAGTGTTACACACCTCATCAGCTCTTGCTGCTCTATAAGGCCCAGAAAAGACCATCTCTGGAATAATACTGTTCCCATGTGTAAAGCTCGGCACCCAAATACTTGCTCAAAATATTGTACTTCATATACTACTATGGAAGGTGTTCGAATGAGCTATCACTTATGATTCCACCCAGAGTTGTGCCAAACAGAAACACCCGTCAGACAGAGGCTGCTCATGGACATACGATTTAGTTGCGAACATCTTGGAGTGGCGGGACTCTTTGTCTGGAGGACTTCCTCGCTCTGGAATGATTTTTCGAGTTACGTCTTTCCCGAAAATTACAGCCTACAGGGCTTTAAGTCCAACGCACACGCACCGCTCGTTGAGTGGTATAGGATTTTCCTCTTGTGCCGAAGATAAAAAAAAATGGTGCTCAAGAATTCAAAACTAATCAACTAGAAAGTTAAAACAAATATAGTGGCTCTGACCAAAATGTTACCTCATGTTGGTAAATTGCGTCAGTGTGGGCACCGAACATTAACAATAGACTAGAAGGTTCATTCTAAGCCCCGTCCCCAGTATTTCCCTCTCTGTCCCGTCGCGGAACCTGGTGAAATGCTGGTTAACCGCTCAGGCCTCGTGCCACGTTTCACCCCGTCTCGTCTGGTCTAAAGTCTGGCGTCTCGCCTTTGTAAGCGCTACATCGAAGTGCCGACTGAGAGTGGACCTTCTAGTCTCTTGTTAATGTTCGGTGGTTTGGGCTAGTTTGGGTTAATAACATAATAACACGGCAATTGATGAATAGTTGTAGATATGTTCTATATTATGGTAGAGGAGTCATATCTGTGAGACAAACTGTTGCCTATTCCACCTACAACTTTTAGGCTCTATTGCATACCTTTTGGCGGACTAATCAACAGGCGTCATGCTCATGTCTCTAACGTTCATTCGGGTAAAGTCAACTCGAGTGAGAGAAACAGTCAGCAGTGCGAGAAATCATTCTGTAATTTTCTTTAGGCGCGTTCAGCACACTTTTTCCTGGACGGATAATGAAACAGAGCCGGTCCACTTAATTTTTCTCGAAAATGGCTGTGAGTGTAAATTTTAGATATGGCACGTTTTACGTCAAATGTGCGATTTTGCAAAGTTCTGCACGGCAACTGTCGAAAAAATAGTCAATTTTGATGAAATTTTCTGGACACATTCATTTTGATGGTGTTCCAAAATCTATTCAAATTGGCAAGAATAGAAAAAAACCGAGGTAGTTGAATAGGGAATTTCTATAAGAGAAAAATCCTTTAAAGATGTTTCTATTTCGAAAATGTTGTGAAAATTGCAAAATGTAAAAATATTATGCGTAAAAAAGTAAGTTTTTAAAATTTTTTGATCACTTCACGAGAATCTAAGCCAAAAACCGTACAAGAGGCCACTTTGCGAATGATGATGCCTTTTATACAGGTTGAGAGTTAAATTTAATCTTTTCGCAACTTCGAGTTTTGACGCTAACAATATATATGAGGCATTTAAAATTATCTGGATTGCCTAATACATCTTGCCAGTCTCTATGATACAGGGTATCCCAAGGAAAACAGTCCATCCTATAATTCTTTGTTAAGGGGAAATGTTAGGACATATGATGCGTTTTCCTCACTTCATCCCCCAACTCACCAGAGCCAATAGGAAAAAGGGTCAAGTGATATTTTGATTTAAAGGTACTTTCATCCTCTACATAACCCTATTTTCGTCTTGCATTTTTATGGATTCGTTCTCGAGAAATAAGAATGGACGTTGTTGGATAACTAACATTTTTTGTTCTGAATTTATTTCATTAAATATTGAAATTGACCTCCGTTGACTTCTATATAAAAATAAAATTAATCTTCAAAACGTTTGCGTACATTACCTAATAGTTAACACCAGAAAATGTTCACATTTTCCGATCCTAATCCCTTTTTTCAGCTTCAAATCGTTTTCAATGAGATTTCATGCAATTAAACACACCATTTTACATATTTTAACCCAAACGTCATATCATTTGCGATTTTCTGCAGGTTTTCATTTAACCACAATTTTTTCGTATCGGAAAGTTGTTATAGAACTTCTTAATAGCAAAGATGAGATTTCTTTCTTGAAATTAGCTATGCGCTGGCTGAAGTAGATGTTTCAAACTGAAAATCAAAAATAAACACCAATTCGGCATTTTCAATCAGATCGATGCTATTTTTTTGTATGCCTTGCTCCCCGCTTTAATGGACGAAAGTTTGACTGCCCCAGATTATTCGATTTTCCAGTAATAAATTATTAGATAAGTGGTGACATGTTGTGTAAAAACTCGAAATGACAAAAAGTTTAAATTTAACTAGCTCACCCTGTATGAAAGGCATCATCATTCCCAAAGCGTCTTCTAATACAGTTTTTGGCGTAGATTCATGTCATGTAATCGGCATTTCTAAAAAAATACCTTTCGAGAAAAAAAACCTTATTTTTTTTTACCTAGAACGTGATGTTTTTTGATTTTCCCTGAAGAGCCTATATTCCCGACGTTTTCGAAACGGAGAAGTATTTAGAGAGTCCCTATGGCTTTTATAGTCTCAGTTTTTTCGACCCTCTCAACTTTTTCGGCGCCAGAACGACCCAAGTGACTTCTTTTAAAAAAAAATACACGCTTAGCAAAATACTAGCCATTTCCTGATTCTCGCTAATTTCAATAGGGTTCGAAAAACCATCACGTGACCAGATAATTTCATTAAAATTGCTTAATTTTTCGACAGTTATAGCGTGTCAAATCCCAATTACCTAAAAACGTGTCAAAAGTTCCAAATTTCCGCTCATAGCCGTTTTCCAAAAAGATAAGAAGGAAGCACTAAGTTTATGGTAATTGAAATCGTCCCGCTGTCTGTCTCTCTCTCTCTTGCTTGGCGGAAGTTGAAGCCGCCTTTTTCCGAATGAGCGTCACATATCCAGGCGTGACGGCTCAGTCTTATTCACTACCCAGGAAAAAGTGTGCTGCACGCGCCTACATAAGTTTTCACTTTAAAAAATCTAAAACGTCTTAACGGCCTACACTAAAAATGCTAGGAGTTATGCTATTTCTTCGAAAATTGCACGATTCTTAGATTTTACAAAAAATACAGGCTTCTTTCATACTCAATACAATACAATACAATACAATACAAAATGCCTTTATTTATGTTTCATGGTACAAATGATAATGATACATTATAGGAAGGGTGGCGGTATTCAACATAGTTGCCCATTACAACCACCCTGGATTAATATGATTTATTTAAATAATAACTGAAAACAATACTATTATATAATAAGAAACCTATTAACTAAACAGGTACCTAAGAAGAAAATAAAAATAAATACATTTACATATTTAAAATAAAATAATAGACCTTCACAATGACGGCAATGCCAGATCTCTGCGATCAAGGATATATTTTTTTAACTTGCGTCCAAATGAAAAAGAATTAGCGGAGTTCACGACCTCAGGCGGCAAAGAATTAAAAATAGTCATAGTATCACGATTGTGAACATCTGTACCTCTAATTAGTAACTCATGCAGGTACCCTGGAACTCCCGTCCTACTTATTCTATAAACCAGACTTGCCAAGCAGAGCTCAAATCCCTCTCCGATGCTTAACCATCCGGAACTAGATAGACTCCGAGAAACGTGATCAAATTTCCGCAGGTTGTAAGAAAATCTTAGACAGGCATTCTGAACCTTCTGCAGGCTAACCTTATCCCGCTTCACCAATGCTGGCCAAAAGACCACACTGCAATAAGACAGACCCGACAAAACCAGAGAGTCGACTAACTTGAGCCTCAACTCGGTAGACAATGATTCCCTATGAAGATATAAAAGTTTAAGTTTAAAAAATGATTTTCTGATTAGACTTTTGACATGGGAGTTAAATCTCAAATCAGCATCGACACACAAACCAAGATTAGTCACTGTTTCAGCGAAGATCAAAAACTTACCAGTGACTTTTATTTCAAAATTAGGATTATTAGAAATACATAGCCTATCTTTTCCAAATGCCATTAGCTGAGTCTTTGATGCATTTAAGAATAAGCCATGACCATTTGACACCAAAACCACAGTCTCAAGATCCTGATTAATCCTACTAGCTGCTAAGTCCAGATCAGATGTTTTAAATGAATAATAAACTTGGGTATCGTCGGCATACTGGTGAGAGTTACAGAAACTCAAATATCTACAAAAATCGCCAGTGTATAAAGAAAAAATTATCGGACCCAGTATACTACCCTGAGCAACGCCCTTGTCTATTAGAGAAAGATTAGAAATACTATGACGGAAAACGACCCTCTGTTGTCTATTTGCAAAGTAGTTCCTAAAAAAAATTCAAAGCATTATACCCAAGTCTAAAATATTGCAGTTTAAGGAAAAGTGTTTTGTAATCAATGGTGTCAAAAGCCTTTCTGTAATCCAGCAAGACAAGACAGGTATTCTGATCTCCATCGCAAGCTCTAAATATGTCATCGGTTACAGTTCCGATATATAACAAATTTGAGCCTGTTTTGTTAGACGATATATTTAAATATTTTATTGTGCGCCAAAAATTTTGAGGATTGTTTCGAAAGGAATGCTGTAGATAGGCTTTTTTTCAGTTTTAACCGCCATGTTAACGAGATTACGCAATGATTTGTATTCGTTCCAGGAGACGTCAGTTTTAAGTTTCCTATATCTGGATAAGGCATTTTTCTTCTGATTTATCATAATTTTTAACGTAGGTGTAAGCCATGGAGCAGGCGCGTTAGTTATTTTAGATGTTTTAAGAGGCGCATGAAAATCAAAGAGAGCGTAGACGTTATTGTAAAAAAATACCAGCATGCCATCTACATCAGTAAGGCTATAAATATGATTCCAATTAATCTTATTAAGGTCCACCAGGAAATCTGCATATTCGAAACCAGAGAAATCCCTATATGTTCGATAAATTGGCTGCTGCTTAGCCCTGCATACATTAAAAGTGCACGAAATCAAGCAATGATCCGAAATATTATCTTGTTTTAAAACAGTAACATTATTAAACTATGTTAAACTATATGTTATTTGATTGCACCTGGTATTATTCATTAAGCTGCATCTAAATTGCCTTTGCTAAATCACATCTTTTTTAAATATGTAATGTTGAAAATAAGTTACAAAATTAATTAATAAAATTATTGTTCATGCCCAGGTCATGCCCGGTGATGCCCCCATATCCATAAATATTTTAAATTCACAGTTTGCTTCAAAAGGGTGCCGGTTAAATGGCACATACTGTAAAAATTCATAATATTTGCTCCTTTTAAAAGAGAAAGTTGGTTAACACAATATAAAATTCAATATTCTATTTGAAATTAAAATGACCAGTCACCTGTCTGTGGCCCAAATTCGTCACTGCATCTATTTTTCTTGAAACGAGGAAAGCAGTAAAATATTGATTAAGAAAATTGAAATATCCATTAACAGGAATGAATAAAAATCATTCCGGTTACGATCAAAGGGTTATCAACATTTCTATGATAAATACGCGATGCTGATAATATATTAAAGTATATAGAGACAATGTTTATGTAATTAAATATTTGCATTATTACGATGTATATTGCGGTCAATGCCATTAAATTATCAATGTCTTTATCGCCTATAGCATTGTTGTTTACCAACCAATTCAATGTATTTATTTAAATATCTTCCTACATTACA
>MU184442.1:0-36410 GCA_016904865.1 Pissodes strobi | reverse complement strand
TTACCAACCAATTCAATGTATTTATTTAAATATCTTCCTACATTACACAGATATATTACGTATATACACAAAACTCGATTATGTCCATACTGGAACGTAAAATGTGTGTACTTTCACTAAAAGTCGCGTTAAACAAACAAGTTTCGTTTTCAGACTCGGTTTAATTGTTTGTTATTCATTAGAACCAAGTATGTGCCACATTTAAAACGTGTTTGGAACGAAAACGAATGCAATTCATTCATAACATATCAATGGCATATTTTGACCTCTTAATTATAGCTAATTGTATTGTAGGTTATCTGTAATGCTCTGGGAGTATTGCCATTTAGCTTTGAAAAGCGTATGTCAAGGATACTTTCAGAGAAATTATGATATTGTTTGTAACAAAATTTTTATAACATAGACAAATTTATAAAAAAATCTTTACGCCATGCGCCAGTGGAAAACTTCAGCTCTTAGGAAATATTAAATTAACGGTGACAAATTTTTGAAAGTAAAATTTTGAGGTGATAGCATATTTTGGAAACGAACCTAAAGCCTATATGATTTTTGTAACACAGTTCAGCATATTACTTTTACAATGCTAGTACCTTCCTAATAAATAGAAAAACATCCAAAAATCTTAACAGGTACCATTTTTCAATGAGCACATTATACTCCCTTATATTAACGGGTAATATACTTATTTTATGAGGGGTCGGGCATTTTAAAACAGGAAGGTGTGCAGTTTTATTCAGTCTTCTTTGACTTCGGTAATGAGTGATATGTGGTGTTAAGAAACTACTATATAAAAGTCGTCACCCCGGTGAAGGAAAGATGGACTATGCGCCAGAACTCCTGACATCTGAAAGAGGCATTGTCAATCAGGGTTCAGAGGAATTATCGGATATTACAACAGGGGAAATAAAACTGGCTCTGAAAAAAAACCAAAAACAGCAAAGCACCAGGTAAGATACACTCTCTGACGCAGCCAAAATAGGCGGTCAACGCTTACTCCAAAAACTAAAAGCTCTCTTCAATCTCTGTCTCTTTAATAGCACAATACCAGAAAAATGGCACAATTTCATCGTGATCCTATTACATAAAAAAGGAGATAAGAGGACTAATAAGCCCTCTGAGTCACCTCTACAAACTGTTCACCAGAATTACAACCACCCCACTAGTGAACAAGCTCGACTTTTTTCAACTTTTAGAACAGGCGGGTTTCCGTGGTGGCTTTTGCGCTAATGACCATTTACAGAGCATTAAAACATTCGTTGAGAAAACAATCGAATATAATAGGCCTCTGGCCCTGGCTTTTGTCAACTTTCACAAGGCTTTCGACACCGTTGAATTGAACGCGGTTTCGGGAGCACTCCAGGAATGCAGAATTGATTGCCAATTCACTAAACTTATCCATAACATCTATATATGCAACAATGACGGTAGAGCTACATGAAAATACCAACCGCATACCCATTGGCCGAGGTGTAAGGCAAGGCGATACGTGGCCCCCCAAGTTGTTTATCACAGTTGTGGCAAGCACATTCAAGAGACTCGATTGGGAAAAAATAATCTTAAACATCGATGGAAAAAACCTAATTAATCTACGCTTTGCGGATGATATCGTAGGTATTGATTTCGGATAGTCTCGGAGACATAAGCCTATGTTACAGGATCTACAGGAGGTGTGCGCGAGAGTTGGCCTGAATATGAACATGTTAAAAACAAAATTTATGACAAACCTTGTTCCTAGTGGTAATATAAAGATTGGTACGAACGAAATTGAGCTGGTGGATAGTTACATATACCTCGGCATGAAATACGTATTTGCAGAGATAGCCAAACGCGTGAACTGGAAAGAAGAATCGCCCTCTCATGAGGAGCATTTAGGAAGCTGAGGCATATAGTAAAGAGCGACATTTCAATCACTTTAAAAAGAAAAGCTTTAAACCAATGCGTGCTGCCCGTTATGACGTATGGCTTCGAAACTTCAACGTTAACAACCACAACTGTTAAGAAGCTCAAAGTAACGCAGAGAAATATGGAGAGGCTGATGCTTGGTGTGACCCTGAGAGATCACATATGAAATGAGGATCTACGCAGAAGAACTGGCGTTAATGATGTTTCATATCCATCGCTAAACTGAAGTGGATCTGGGCTGGTCATGTGGCTCGAATGTAGGATGATAGATGAACTAAAAGCCTACTTGAATGGAGACCTCGTACAGACAAACGCAGCAGAGGTGGACCACCGACACGATCGACCGACGACATAAAGAGAACTTGTAGCAACTGGATCCAGACGGCTCAAGATAGAAGGGATTGGAAAACAATGGAGGAGGCATATGTCCAACAATGGACGCAAAGGGGCTGATTGATGATGATGATGAAGAAAGGTTGTTCAATTGTATATTTCACTCAGTACGTCAAATCACATGCGCCTCAGTTGCAAAACTTCCCTGACAAATTCTGTAATATTTGAATTTCTTGTAAAGTGACAAGCATGGCGATTTTCTGTAAATGTAGAAAAAACCTATTTTCAATATTTTGATGCTTTATTGGAGATCAAGGCAAGCAGTGGGCTCCCGTGTATGCTGTGTAAGGTGTAGCGTGTTATTGATGCAGGCTTGAAATTTAAGAGAGGCAGTATGCCTTTTGCGGGATCCACCAACCATCTTAATGTGTTTGTGCATGACAAGAACTGAAGGATATTCCAAGAAAGAAAAGAGCAGATTTACTAGTACCGATTGCGCCGTTAGATTGGCAAGATATTCTTATGGGAGATAATCGCGATAATAACGCATCATCGGGCAGCTCAGAATAATGGTGTACCGACCTCACTTTTATTCCAGATTCCACATTGAGCCACATTTGATCGTTCAAAATGATTTAGTAGGTGATTGGGATCCGGCTTAAGGAGTTGAATTTATAGACAAAAAACAAAAATGACCACATTAACAAAAGAAATACAACAAACTCTGCATTTTATACTATGGAAAATTCATTAAGCGCGTGTACTGGTTTCGATGGTCTAATGAAGGAGCTCAGTATCGAGCATTCTCTATGTGAGGGGCCTATTCATAGATTGATGGATCGAATTGAAGTTCAAAAGCTGTAAATTTAGAAGCATCTCGATGAAGTTCAAAAGCTGTACATTTAGAATCATCTATCTATAGCAGTTACCCATTCAGTGATCAGCTCCGGCTTAACCACTAGGCGGAATAGGTTACCCAAAATGCATTATAGAAAATAAAGTTGTACCGTAAAACGAGGTTACTTTGGCAGTGTGTTCATATATTTTTATTTAAATAATTATTTTTGTTTATATATATTTTTTTGCGATTTTTTCGATGGTTCTCTTTTGTTACAGGTATAAAGTGATTACGAGGGGTCAACCACTTGTGGTAATAGGTGTACACATTTCGGTAATAATTACGTAATAACTGGTAATAAGACGTAATAAATGGTAATAAAAGGTATTAATTACGTAATAACCCGTAATAACCAGTAATAACACGTAATAATTTGGTAGTAACATGTAATAATTACGTAATAACTCGTAAACATTACGCAATAATTACCTCAACTCAAATCAAATATTATTATACTAAAATTCTTTTTATAAGAGATTAATGTTTTAGAGAGATATTGGGATGCCTTCTATCTTACAATCAGGTTTTGACGACATTGATAATGATAAAGGGGACACCAAAATAATTTATTTGCGCCTATGGCCGACAACTAACGAGTATAATTTAAAAAATACCTACTTAATACGCAATTCTTAAGATGTAGGTCGAGATGTAGGTATTTATAATCACAAACTATTAAATAAATTCTTTTTCTTTCTGCTGTGGACCTAAATATTTATTTGAGCAACATTTAGCGCTCTCCGGCTCCGGCAAAATAAGATGCATTTTGACGCCATTGAGAAAATATGTTCTGAAAAATCAATCAACCTTTTAAAACAAATTCCTCACAACGAGGCTACAGTGCAGTATCTATGCATGACACGGAATATATTGGATGCTTTTTTGCAAAAAAATCTTTTAATTACTGAGAGAATATATAAGAATATGGGATGTAGTTTTCTTTCTTCGCATTTTGAAAAATTGGCTAATATCAACAAAAAGAAGCCTGCGGAAAAATTTCGTAACTATAAATTGCTACACCTGCATAGAAATAAATGCTCTTGAAATTCTCCTAATTTTGAAAAAAATGCCGAGATGAACCCAATTGTTTTCTTCCATGGTTAATGTGACTACTACTTGCGAGAAATTTTTTCGGAAGACCAGAGCTATGACCACAACCTATTCTTTGGATAACTTTGGAAGAAATAAAAGTCACTCTTAAACGGGCTGAAGAACACGCCAAACAATCTGCAATTGAGTTGGGTATTATGTATCATAACATCGAGACAGTGGTGATAAGGCAAGCCACTAAACTTACTGTTCATATTGATCATGAGGAACATGAAGACTCAGATCTCGACTCAGACACTGTGCCTGAAAATGTATATGTTGAAGATGAAATGGCAAATGTAATTGACGACGACGTAGATGAGAATAATAATGATGACATTGAGTTTCCCTCCACGCTCGATCTAAAAACTTTTACATCGCATCAGGTCCAAGAAAATAGGTCTTATTTAAAGGAGAAAAACACATAAAAAAATCCGCCCTGGTGTGGTTTTTTTCCAATAAAAAATCTAGGGTATCCACTGACAGGTTACTAAGAGTAAGAGGTATGAACTCCAATATAAATACACAAGGAAAAAAGCAAAAAGGGAATGAGAAAAAACGAAAAGACCGCTTAAGATAGGAGGAACTAATATCAAAAAAGGAAAATTCAGACAGAAAATATATGTGCCTCTTCATTAGAGAAGAACTTGACACGATTTCTTTAGAAAGCGAATTCGAGTGCGACTCTATTGAACCAGAGATTGAATCAGAAAAAGAAGATAGTCAAAAGGAAATAAGTGAGGAAATAAAAGAAGGTAGTTTAATGCGCAACGAACATTATTACTCAGTCTATTTTGATGAGGACTGGTTCATTGATAGAGTTATTAAATCTGTGAATGAAAAGAAATATGTAATAACATTTTTACAAAAGAATATTGATAAATTTGTCTGACCACAGAGGGAAGACAACAGCAAATAAAGAAGGAATTTATATTTTATGGACCTATGCAGTTGGAAGGAAATGAGCCATTTACAGTGAAAAGTTATGATTTAGTAAAAAACAAAGAAAAATACAGAGCAATGAAATGAGGTTTAAGGTCATCGTCATAGTTATAGGTAATATCTTACATTCAACAATATAATAGTTATCTAAATTTTTAAAACAGTTTGTTGAGAACAGTTATTTAGACTTAGGATGGCTTTGTAACCACCAGGTTTTGAATAAAGTTTTATTCGAGGTTTTATTTCATGTTATAATTATGTGTAATAAATGGTAATAAAACGTAATAAATGTAATAATTACGTAATAACAATAACTCGTAATCGATGGTAATAATATGTAATAATTACGTAATAACTCATAATAGATGGTAATAACCAGTAATAATTGGTAATAAATTACGGGTTATTACCAAAAAATGGTAATAGGTGTACAAATTTTGCTGGGTGGTTGACCCCTCGAGTGATTAACAATGCTTAGAAACTACCAAAGTGGGAGGCCTACCGAACTACATTGAAGCTGAGCTGCAAAGGGCATGAGTCAAGCGCAGGCAAGTAAACACTTCAAAGCTGCTCGCGGGACTCTTCAAACCAAGTTAAAGGGCGAACATACCCGCCCTTCAGGTCATCCAACAGTATTCATACCTGCGGAGGAGCAATTATTTATGAAGATTTTAGTGGCAGTGAGAAATTGGGGGTTCCCGTTTAACAAAGGCTATATCCACGAATTGACCCCCAAATACTTGCAAAAGAAAGGTAGTAATGTTAAGGAATTCAAGGACAATGTTTCTGGACATGATCATCTTGCAAATTTTATAATCAGGAATAATCTGGGTGTCAGTTTGCAAACCTAAAACGAACACGTGTAGGACCAAATCAAATAGTCGAATTTTATGATAACGCTAAAGATGCTTTACAAAATATTGATCCTTCTTTGGTTTTCAACTATGATGAAACTAATGTTCAAGATCACCCTGGAGCCAAAAAGGTCATTGTTCCAAGGAACCAAATGCGTGGAGAGAGTTCAGCAACATTCCAAGACCTCGATCAGTATAATGGTATGTGGAAGCGCTGCAAGAGATATATTACCCCCCTATTGTAGTGTACAAGGCAGGCAATCTAGACGAAGGTTGGAAAAAAGAGGCCCTCTTGGAACGGCCTACAGTAACAGTCTGGTGGCTGGTTCAATATGGATCAATTGAACAATGGTTTTTCCAAATTTTATTGTCCAAAATTAAAGAAATTGGAAATACTGACAAAAAAATTGTTGTTGGGAAAATCTAGCCTCTCACTTTTCACCTAATTATTATGAATACTTCCCTCATGTATAAAAAATCTCATAAGAGCAATGGCATTTTCACTAAATTAGGCCGGTGATTCAGCGGTGAATTATCGATATAATATTAAATTTATTCTCTTGACATAATATGCAGCAGGAAAATCACTAATCATTCCTTGAGAGCAACTGCAGTCTCAAAATTAGCTAAAAGTGGACTTGCGAAACAGTAACTAATACAAATCACTAGTCATAGCAGTGCAAAATCTATTAAGCCGTATATTCAAATGGACCAAAGTCACCATCAAAATATCATTGAGAGGATGAGAGATAACAATTCGTCTTCTGAAGCAATCCAGCCTCAGGCAAATATGCCGTCTACTTCATCAATGTCTTTGACAGAAAATCTGTCAACCTCCCAAAATCATGTTATTTATTATCAGAATTGCACATTTAATATTAATACGTTTCCGTCTTAGAGTTGTTTGAATTTTTGTTTTTGTTTGTTAAATTTCAATAAACCTTGATAGTGCTAATTAAAAAAGTTGTTTTTCTGGAGGCAAGACGTGGTATTTGATGCCTAAAAAGTTCCGATTTAAAAAGTATATCTTAAAAAATTGTTCAGGAAATATTCTACCAAATACCACTCGTGCATTCAAAATAACCAGATAATTTTGCATTCATGCGTGTTGTCCCATAAAACTGCATTCGGTTATTTTCATTTTTGCTTGAAATTTGAAGGAACCCTTCTCCTTCGGAGTCGGGCTCTTTCATTTCAATCAAAAAATGAAAATAATCTCATGCAGTTTCATTACAACACGCATTCATATAAACTTATCGGTAATTTTGATGCACCTGTGGTAGTACATACGATAATCCCATTCAATAATCCCATTCAGTGAAGCTCTCGACACAATCACTGTGAAACTGTAAAAAGAAAACTGAAACATGAATTTGAGAGTCTTAGGAAAAAGAGTACCTAACATTATTATAAACATAGTTTTTTAATTTATTATTTATTACCTTAACATAGGGTTTATTTTAAATTTAATAAAGCCTATAGTAATTATTCAAAAACTGTTGAGGTGAAAATCGTTTACGATGTCATCATTCAGCAAAAGCTGAAATAAGCTCAATGAATCAAACCGATTGTTTCTGGATAAAAATGATATTAAAAAACTTGCCGTATACACTTACTGACTATATCAGTTGGCTAATTAATTACCATGTGTGCTGTTGCGGTGGGCTCATTTATATACATCATTTTAATCACTTGTCCTATTTTTACTTTAAACAGCTATTGCACAAATGCGATTATTAACATTATACAAACAATAAATAATTTTTCACACCAGAATTAATTATGCCTTGAAGTATTATTGTGCAACACGACATTGCGCGATAAGCAACCTCCTTAAAAGCGTATTTTTAATAGCTTGGGAAATTTCAATGCACTAAGCTATATTTATTTCATATTGCTCGACTAAAGAATGTTATAATTATCCATGTTAGGTTGTCTCATTGCACGTAGAATAAAATACTTATTATTGTAAAATTACTATAAGAGAACTAAGCTGCTCACCCAGGAAAGAGTGAAGCATAGTCAATAGGACCTTAGACAGTTAAACAGCCTTTTTTCGGTACAAGACACATTTGGAGTAAAGTATTTATTATTTAGTTAATAATTGAAAATGGCAACGAATAAAACTAATTCGAGGTTGTTTACTCTATGAGTACAATCTTAAAACAACAGCTGCAGTATGGTCATGAAAAATATGTACTGCATTCGGAGAGAACAGCACAGAAAAGGCTCAATAAATTTTCTTCGGAAGATCTCAGCTTGTCCGAAGAAGCAAGCTTTGAGAGATCCGGCATCATTAATAGCCAGGATTTCAACTAGATTGTGGAGGCAATTTGCAGGACAACATGCCTAGAGCTTGCAGAAAATTTCAATATGAGTGATGAAACCATTCACTTGCACCTTCATCAGCTAGGAAAGACGTAAAAATTCAGAAAATGAGTCCCACATGAATTGTCAAAGGATATAATGATAACAAATATCGTCTTATTATTTGTTGGGCAAATATTTCACGCAACGATAATAAACCATTTCTTCGTCGGTTGTTAACCTGCGACGAAAAGTGGATACTGTAGTCAAATTCTAAGCGTTCGTATCATAGGTTGTCGGTACCCCACACTCCCAAGGCTTTCCTGCATCCAAACAAGATTTTAATGTGTGTTTGGTGAAGAGCAGCCGGAATTAATGTTATAGTTTTTGGAAAGTAGTCAAACCATCACTGCCGAGATCACTGCTAACTAGTAATGTGAACAGTTTCAACGAGTACAAGCAGCACTCATCCAGAACACCCTTCTTTGATCAATCGAAAGAAAGTGCCATTTGTCCCAGATAACGCCAACCTGCAGTGACCCAGAAAGAAATTTCTGAACCTGGTTTGGGTTAGTTTCGGTTCCATATTCTTCTGAAATTTCGCGAAGTGATTAGGTACCACCTTTTTCTTTCTTGAAAATTGTATGAAGCATAGACAGTTCATAACTCGAGTCGATGTAATAAATGATCCAAAATTCAGAGAGTTCTGCAATGCCAGCATACAAAAATTGATGCCACGTTGGCAAAAGGTCATTGACTGTGGTAGTAATTACCTCGATGATACTATTTAGAAATATTTTTGCATAAAAATTCGCACGCACTTATTTGGTTACCTGATACAAAGGGACCCTCCTAAAATGGTATGTGGGTCACATAGAAAAATACAATTATTTGAGTTGTCATAACTTTACGGAACGAATGACGTTTATTCTTTAGACAAACAACACGTGCATCTAACTTCATATCATAACTTTCTTTAGAGAGAGAGAGAGAGAGAGAGAATATCGAATTGGAAACTGATAATACGTTTTCCTCCATCTATTATTTGGATTAAATCAACAAAACAATATTTATTTATTGCTTGTGTTGGCTTTCGTATCGATAAACTTGATGCAATCGTACAGATCTTTGGCATGTCACGTATCAATCTAATCAATATCATATCATCACATCAAATATTTACTTTTTATGATTAGCCTTCGGTTATAAATTATTGTGATAATATAGGCTCTCGTAGATTTAATTATACAATATAGGTCATTTATTTTGTGTGTTAAATTGGGCTAACACAAACTAACCTAAAAAACAGTTGTTTTTTGTCATTGGAAAAAGGAAAATTATTCAGTATTAGAAGATATCTAAGTTATATTTTTCTAAATGGTACTTTGTGTATTTTAATTTTCAATTAGCTAGACTCTAGATATTCTATCGACTCATTCCAGAACCGAGGAGTGGATAGAAGTCGAATGTTTTTCCGGTAATTGTATTTTTTATGAGGTAAAATATTAAAGACTAATTTGTTATATAAAGTATAACCGGAGTGGAGGGCGGTTATTTGTGAGGGTATTGGCCGTTGTTCTATATGCTCGTTTATTAGAATATGTCATTTTTAGGACACATAATTCAATTTCAATTCTAGTAATATGTGGCTAATTTAAATGTCGTTCTGAAGAATGTTGGGTTCAGAGAAAAAACGCTTCGTATTATTTCTATTGTCAGCCGTTTTTCACTGCGCAAAATAGTTTTGTCTGAGTATTCCGTTTTGCCATTTTGAACTAACCCGATAATAGTTATTTATGCAACAAGTGTGTAAAGTGATCCTTTTTTATGAATGGGAATACAATCGCATGAATAAAAAAAGGGTACTTTACACATGCGTAGCATACAAAATTTTTTCTACTACCGAAAAATATATGAAAAAATACAAATATTATTAAATTACCTTAGGCACTAGTGCGTAAAACATATTATTTTACGCACTGCCCTAAATGTCAAAAAACATGTCAGATTTACTTTACGCACTAGTGCGTAAAGTTACGCACCGCACATTAAAAAGGCCTATATTACGAATCTTCGAGAGTGCGTAAAGTGAGTACTTAACGCACGGTAGTAGAAAAAATTATATTTATATAACTTCAAAAAGTTAGTCATACATACTCATATACTCTATGAGTCCCATGATCAAATTTACATTATGCATATTTTATGATCAGCGATCAGCTATTTTTTATTGGCTGCTTTTAAACCCGATTTTAAATTATTAGAGTAAAAAATATATATTTTTATCAAAGACGTAAAAAAATAGACAGATTTGGTCACTAAATATTAAGACGCCAACATCGTTCCCCTTCTTCTTTCCTCTCTTATAAAATAGTTGGTAAACCGTACTACCACTTACACCTAAAGACTATGTCTGTATCATGGAAAATCGACAGCTTTGTTTATTAGAAAATAGAACATGTCAAAATATAAACTTTTCCCTTTAAAGTATATCGTGTAGATTATAATACTAACATATAAACATTTATAATACGAAACTTAAATCAAAATCGAAACACAAAAAAATACGAAGTGGTATACCTATTTTCCGCTAGAAACTTTATGTAAACTAGGCCCTGTCACTAATTTACCACTTCACATTGGCCACGAAATCAGCGGTACGGCAAGAGGGCCGCGCACGCAGACAATGTCGCATAGCCGGCACTCGTCTAGAAGAAACTGGCCGCCATGTTCATGAAAACAGAGTATCCATTCATTTGAACCCAAATATTACATTTCATGCGTAAGTAAATAAACTCATGTGCGTCATAGCCCAAAATCATTAATATTTCTTTTCGATGTTGTTCTGTTAGTAAATCAACAAAATTTCACTTAAGAATCTAATAATTTATGTGAAAATCGATATAATTTTCCAAAATATTACAACAAATTTTAAACACTACAAGCCTATTAAAACTGATAAACTATGAAGTTGAAACACCTTATAAAACTTAGTTCAATGTCAGTACCAGAAATTCCCAATGCCTACTTCGTCACCAATCGCCAACGCCTGCTTATAATTATCTCAGTTTTCTCAGATAAGCAGTTCTTATGATATTTAAATTCAAATATCAAAAAAATTGTTGGGTTTAAACATAAGGTAGCTAATGTTAAATATGTCTAGAATTCTTTGAGGAACCATTTTGTTGAATACTATTCAGGGTGTCCCATTTAAAACATTATTTAATAGTTTTTCAATTGCTGAAAAACTCTAAACTTGGCAACATTGCGAATATCACTAGCCCCTCCGCCATAAGCTGTTAAGTACCATTGCGATAAAAAAAAAGTAGTACAACATACAACTTAATCTCCTGGTCTATAATACATTATCACGGCACCATGTGCCGTGACATTACTGACAACTCAATGTCAAGTTAAATTTTTAAAAATGCCGTTAACGTCAGAGCAAAAGTCGATCATATTTTCTCGTTTAAGGGATGGGGTTCCTATAAGGGACATTGCTGGAGAATTAGGGGTAAACAAAGAAACCGTGTTATTGGCTAAATCCAAAATTCGAGAGCATGGAAGTATAGTGAGAAAACCAGGTTCTGGTCGCCCAAAAGTTTCCACCATAGACGAAGATACAGATTTGGTTAATTATTTAAGGGACAACCCATTCGAGACCGCTATTAAGGCTAAAGAAGAAACGCATTTTCCGGGATCTTCAATTACAGCTCGAAGAAGAATTCGGAGGTCTGAACTAAAATGTAGGTGTTCTGCAAAGAAAATAAATTTAACAGAACTGAATAAACAAAGGCGACTACAATTTGCAAACGAATACAAAAACCATCTGTGGGAGTCTGTAGTTTTTTCAGATGAGAAAACATTCCAGTCTTGTAACAATGGAAGGGTCCGAGTATATAGGCCAACAAACACAAGATATGATGAAAAGTATACGCACAAGACAAATCAAAGCGGACGTTTTTCCGTAAATGTTTGGGGTTGGATTAGCGCTAGGGGTCCAGGTGTGTGCCAAATTGTGCAAGGACGGCTGACTGCTGCAACTTATGGCAATATCTTGGAAAATGTTATGGTGCCATCAGTTGGCGCCGTATTTGGTCAAAATTATATTTTTCAACAAGATAATGCCCCAATCCATACTGCCCGCATAGTAACAGATTGCTTTCGACAAAATAACATTCAAGTTTTACCATGGCCTTCAAAGAGCCCCGATTTCAACCCAATGGAAAATGTGTGGGGAGAAATGACCAAGTTCATGTATAAACATGACTTTCATCCAAGAAATGAAGAAGAACTGCGCCAGGGGATAAACACGGCATGGGATAATATAACCCAGGAGTATACAAGAAGTTTAGTCTTAAGTATGCCGTGTCGGTTACAAATGGCGATTGAAAACAACGGCGCAATGACTAAATATTAAAAAGCTGCTTTGTAATAGTTTAGGTTAAATGTTATATCTAGAATTATTTATTTTTTGTTAAAATGTTGTAATTTTATATGTTTTCCCCTATTTGCTTTTGTTGACTTGGATGTTTTTGTATATTCAATATATAAATATAATTATAGTTGTTATACACATGTTTTATTATTTTATTCAAAAGCTTGAGAAATTTGCCCATGTTTAAAATATAGGTAGGTATACAATTTTAAAGATAATATATTCATTATATTTCTATTTCAGCTCCTATATAATAAAGTCAACAGCGAATCCATTGTAACGCCTGAAAAGTTAGGTGATATCATTGTGTTATTTCCATAGTAACGACGATATCAATTTCTGGAAATCCTTATAGACCAGGACCTCAACTAGGGGCTACTAATTTTTGTACTACTTTTTTTTGATGGCAATGGTACATATGCCGATTTTTGGCTACGTAGCCGTCGCGTCGGTCGCGTCGAAGAAACGGTATCTATTTGTCAATATATAAATTTAAAAATAATGGTCTCAAAATAGTTTGAGGTAAACAAAAATTGCGTTTAATTTAAATATATCCATCATCATGAATTTTACGTTCTACCTAAAATATTTAAATTTTCTCCAAATCCATAACAATGTAATTATTACAGTAAAGTGTCGATACTTTCGAAATTTAATTTAATGTGAAGAACATCCTGCAATAACGATTTAATTTTGGTCTAAATTCCTCTTCTAGGAATATAGAACGTATTCTAGTGCAGGTAGGTATCTCTTCTAAAATCATAAACCATGCATGACCTTTCAATCTTATCTATTTATGTGTTTATTTAATCATTGCCGGCATTATAACGGCAAAAAATACATTTTATGTTAAAATATCGTGGAATACATTATAACCGACGTAAAATAGAAAATATAGATGTGTTGGTTCACCTACGTATGATAGATATTTCCCAATTCGTTGATGGAAAAATAAAAATACCATAAATTATTAATTTTATAAAAATACCAACAAAGCAAATGCTTTAGTATATTATGCCCTCTCAAAATGTCGAATGCAACTAAATGCCCAGCTTCCCATTTTGTATCGTATTCAAGCCAGATTATTCCAGATAATGTTATGCTTTATTACTATTATAATCTTTGCGATTTATTTAACGTTGAATATTTTTTATATGCTTATTTCTCTGAAGTAGTAAATACCTACTCTATTAGTTTGATGTAATAAATAATTATATAATTATATATAATAATATTAATGAATATCAGTACCAAAAGTCACATCGGTTCTATCGGACTGGATTTGCTCAAAAATATCATTAGGGGATAGAGCAGACATTCGACCACGTTGACTGCGAAACTCGATTTGTAAAAATCGAAACAACAAATAGAAATAGAAAATAATATTTAGAAATAAAATCAAAGTGATAATTTAATCGGTCACTAAACACGTGTTTACCTTGAACTCTCTCCTAAGAACCGTTTTAATTAAAAATATATAAATACCTCATTATGCATTATTACCAGATATTTTAAAGTAGCTATTGATGACTCACATTCCCAATCACTAAGTAGTCTGAATGGATGTTTCTTTTTTACTTTTAAATTTGGTGGAAAAAATACACTGACACTTATTTTTGACAAACTTATTCGGGAAGACAGATTATATATTCGCTTATTACCCAGCATGTAATAAAGGAGTAACAGAATGACAAAAGCTAACCAAAGATATATAAAAAACAATAGACAAAGCAGGTAATTTATAAATTACCAAATGTTTACATGCCAACATTGGAAATATTAACGTTAATAGGGGATAAAGTAATGAACGAAAATAATGAAGATGGCGGCCGAAGCGCGTCAAACATTTCATTCATATACGACCACAACGACGCGCCTGTGTTATGTTTCTCTCAGGGGCGCACCATAGGCGTAACATTTTAGAAGATGCCTGTTTAAAGTCAAACCTGCTGTCAAACAGCAGAAAATAATAAGCCATTACAAAAATGCAAATGACTAAACATTAGGCTTGCCATACGTCCGTTTTTTCAACGGACAGTGTTCGTTTGTCCTGTCCATTATATTCCCACGTCCGTTATTTTTAACATTTGCCCTAAAACATAAAATTAAAGTCAATCCTGACTGAACTTTTAATTTAATTAAATAGAATAGCTGGACATTTACCAAAGTACCTCTGTGGCCTCCAAATAAATAAAAGTTGGATGTTTTGTTTCATTTTTATTACCTACTTTTAAAAAGTTTTTGTAAAATATTGTTTAATAATATTTTGTTTCGGTTCTATCTTGTTTATATATTTACATGGAAAAATGATCCAAAAGGTAATCAAAAAGATATATCGAAAGGAAATGCAGTGTATTAATGTAAACGACAATTTATTTAAATATTATTTTTTTGTGGATGCTAGTAGTAAATTTTTAAGTTTAATTTTTTTCGTTCTCGTATTTTAGTTTATTACAGTAAATAGGAATACATTAATTTATGTAGTTCTATTATACTGTAAATTAGACGAGTATTATTAGTAAAATAAATACAATAATTTAGATTTCAAATTTAATATTTATAATAAATTATAGTTAACAGGATCATATTTAGAAATCCATAAAGATGACTTTAAGTGACAAAACATTGACATACATTTTTAGCAAAATATTATATTACAGACTGAAAAGATGTACAGGGTGATTAATCCAAATAAGCCTTTATTTAAATGCCTTGTTGATGACTGTCTAAAGGAGTTTTCATTTCAAAAATCAACATGACGTCGCGTCGGTAAGAAAATACGAGGAGTCGGATTTAGAAAATAATTACGGCATCTTAAAAAGCTCAAAAAGATACTTTAAAAAAGTGTAGTTTATTGTTTAAAAACTTTAAAAAATGAAGCTACAAATAAATAAAATCTGAATTCGAAAATTGTTATGTTTTTATGTTTATAATTTGGCAGTTACGTAGATAATTATTCGAAATAATATATTACGAACTGGAAAAATGTACAGGGTGATTGATCCAAATAAGCCTTTATTTAAATCCCTTCTTGCCTTGTGACTCGAGCCGACTTTACCCGGATGAGCATTGAAGA
Organism: Pissodes strobi; assembly: GCA_016904865.1. Taxonomy (NCBI): domain Eukaryota; kingdom Metazoa; phylum Arthropoda; class Insecta; order Coleoptera; family Curculionidae; genus Pissodes; species Pissodes strobi. The sequence continues at coordinate 20,571 of MU184442.1, read as the reverse complement.
GCCAAGCGTAATACGTGATGGCTCAATTTGATTTAATATGCACCTAGGAAAAATGTGGTAAACGCGCCTAAAAGAGCTTTCATTTCAAAAATCAACATGACATCAGTACAGAAAATACAACGAGTCGGATTTAGAAAATAATTACGGCTTCTTAAAAAGCTCAAAAAATACATGTGTACTTAATTGTTTAAAAGCTTTAAAAATAAAACTACAATTAAATAAAATTCGGCTTTTTTGAATTGAATATTTTCGGATTTATTGGAATCTCTTAATTTTCTCTTAAAGACGATCTACTAAGCACTAAATTGCGCAACTTTTGATAAAATAATCGGTTCTATTTTCTTTACTTAACCGGAGGAGATTTTTTCTTTTTTTAGAAAATGATATTGAAAACCTCTTCGAGCATATACCATTGGCAGAATATGGCAATCTCACAACACAGTTACAAATTACTTAAATAATACCTATAATTCATGGATGAGCAGTTATGAAAACATAAGGTGGCCTCCAAACAACCCGCCCGGAACTTATATCTTTGGATTCTTTTTTATGGGGTTTCCTAAAAGAGCAGGTTTATAAGGATAAAAGTGCTGACTTGAACGAGTTAAAAATGAAAATGTAAATGTTGTCAACAAACTAAATTTATCATTCATATAACCATTAATAAAATTATAAATATACGAGGACTATTGAAAATGCCTAAATAATAATGGGGCACATATTGAATACTTGTAAATTCAAGTGTAAATTTATTTATAAAATAATCTTCCTTTTACAATCTTCAAATCAGAAGGAAGAGATCTCCCATTCTAAAAACAATATATTAAACCCAATTAATAAACCCAAATATTATTTTTGACAGCTTTACGATGCTCATTTATTTTTCCGAATAAAAATTCTGGCAACTCTCCGTACCCTACAGCTCTTGCAGTTAAACTTTTTCGTGCAATAAACTTTCCAAGGCTTGTCAACGCTGAACGTGCTAGCTATTTAACAATATTAAATTCGCTTGAGTTGAATAATATTTGGACAATCTAAATATGTCTGTTTATAATTATTAATTTTAAATAAAATTTCTGATATAGGTACAACAGAATTGCCCGAATTTAATAAATATGCTCCACAAGAACCAACTGCTAAAAAATGATTAACAGAATACGTCGAACGGAGAACCCTTGAGGCGAATTAATGGGCTTCAAGATGTTGGTAATTTAAACTAAAGCCAATAAATTAATTAAAGCGGGTAATTTAAGATCATAATTGAGATAACCATGGCTTGAGCGAGCCTGGACCACGTCAGCCGGTCTCATATAATAATAACAGTGCTTTCAACCGAACAATTATTGGTTAGATACCAAATATTACTTATAGAAAACAACTGGCTAGATAATGAAAGCAAACTGGTTTTATGTTATTAAAGTTTCGAGTTCGTTTGTTGCGATACAGTTTGTTAAGATAGAAATGAATTAGATGAAATAGCTTAAGCTGAACATAAATAAGTACGGTACATTGTGGCAACTTCCGCTTGGCTTGCCGCACTAGTTAACTGGGTAAGTCTAAATTGGTATTAGTGAACGCTTCGGTAATTACTCTTCGCTGTTGATATCAATTAATTATAAACTAGTTTCATGGGTATATATATCTGACTACCCATAAATCCGCGTTAGCTCATGACTAACTTTTTTAATACTTTTTAACACCACTGCACTTTGCGCACATCAGCTTACATAGGATATTGAATATACAAAAATTCCATTAGTCGCACTTGAGGATGACAAAATTGGAGCCTTGTCATGATTTTGTTTGATTATTAAAAAAAAATTAAAACTGCATTAATTATATTGGATTATAATAATCTATAGTCGTAGAAAAAGACATTGTATGATATGCGTCTGTAAAGTTTCATTTTGATAATATTTAGCAGTCGTTTCACAATGTATGACTACGTACTTATATCATAAATAACTATTATCACGCTACTGGTCATATTTTAATACAGCAAAAGATTAATAAATTAAATTAACCATAAAAATAGACATATCAATATTTACAACCGTCAGTGTTTTTAATAATGCATTAATAACGAAAAGCTTATTACTTAATACGCTCTCCGTTAAAATTATATACCATTTAAGGTTCTTCAGGACCGAAGAAATAAGTTCGTTAATACCTCGGTTAATAGAATTTGACGTAAACTTCTCCCCAATTTGTTTAAATTTTAACTCTACTAATTGCTGAGATGTGACAAAAATGCATTTTTAGTAAAAAGTACTGAAACGCTTAAATATATTCAAAATCGCTAATGCTGCATTTACAAGATACAGTATCTGTGGGTTTTTGAGCATGCGGAATTGAAGAACAGTCTTGCCATTGTTGTCAGATTTTTCAGTTTTGTGATATACGTAGTATTCCCCATTTATGTTTATAGCGATGGATTAGGAGAGCCAAATTCAATAAAATCCAATATTTTCACAGGTTTCATTTAAAATAAAAGAAATAATAATATGTAATAACAATTTTGGAAAACTGATATGTTCGAGGATATGTTATGCTAACATGGAGTTCCGTTTGCTCTAAAGCTCCAGACTTTTCAGAAACAAGGAGTTAATTTTTGTCTTTAATCTTTTGTATGCTTCTCCTCAGACTTTATGCAGGATAAGAGATGGTTCAAGTTCTACAAGAGCCAGATACTTAGAGCCTGCTCAAAAGCCAACGGGCGAAACAACAAGGATAAAACCTCGGATAAAACAATAGCTAACGCTAAAATAGCGTGAGATTAAAAGCCAACGGGCTAACGCAATAATGTAACAATTAAATTAATAAAAATTTAATACGTAACCGAAACAGTATTTTTGAATTAAATATTCAAAGTGTATTGGCCAAAAAATATCCCAGTCGATCATAAAACTCTCGCATTGTGTTGTTCAACATGCCAGGTCTAATAAGTACTGCTTCAGCGCGGATTCTTCCGCAGAGTTCATTAAAATTTTCAGAACCGTCTCGCAAACTCGGTTCTTCATATGACCCCAGGTTTCAAATGAAACCTGATTTTAATAAATTTGGCTCACCTAATCATCTAATGCATCACTATAAAAATAAATGGGGGATACTACGCATAATGCAAAACTGGAAAATCTGACAACAATAGCGAGACTATTGGTCAATTCCGCATGGTTAAAGACCACCAGATACTGTATCTTGCAAATGCAGCTTTAGCGATTTTGAAGATATTTAAGGGACAGCAAATAGATAAAAGTAGATAAAATTTAGAAAATTTGGGGTCTTACTAAATTTGACACTTCCAATATATTGCAATAAAAACAAATGGGCTTTCCATTTAAGAAAACAAAATGACTATGAGTAGCGCAAAGCTGGCAACAGTGCCGATATCATGGTTCAATTTCGCATGGCCGGAAACCCCAGGTATTACTGAATTTTATAAATGCAGCTTTAGTGATTTTAAAGATATTTAAGCGTTCCAATACTTTTTACTAAAAATGCGCTGTTGTCACATGTCAGCAATTAGTAGAGATAAAACTTTGAAAATTTGGGGACTTACTAAGTTTGATACGCCCAATTTATTGCAATAAAAACAAATGAGCGTTCCATTTAAGATAACAAAATGACTACGCGCAGTGCAAACCTGTTAATCTGGCAATAGAGCCGATATCATGATCCAATTCCGCATGCCCGGAAACCCCCAGGTACTGAATTTTGTAAATGCAGCTTTAGCGATTTTGGAGATATCTAAGCGTTCCAGTACTTTTTTCTAACCCCGTATGCCAGTTGGCAACTTCTTTATGGTATTTATTATTAGTATATTGCACACATATTATATCATATTTTTGTTAAAAATATTTGTTGTTTTATGAAAAAATCTAAAATATTTTTCTTCTGCTACATGACATTTAGATCAGCAACTAAATTTGAAGCATTACTTAATTTTCCACCACGATTTGCAACTAATAGTTTTGACAAAGAAACATCGAATTCTATTAACTCACGACACTTTAAACATGTAATAGCAAACAAGAAATAGTTAACATAGGTACTTACTTTTCTAAAATAATGGTGACAGAGTACAACTATCAGTTTATTTATTTACGCATGGAATGTCATATTTGGGTTCAAAGAGTATTTTTCGACACATTAAGCACTGCCTAACCATTCTCCAATGTAGAATTTAAAGAGAAACGTTCATCATCCAAATAACACTTAATTAAATCCTCAAACGCTGATACGGCAAAAACACGAATGGATTGATACTGTATTTTGATGAACATGGCGGCCAATTCCTTCTAGACGAGTGCCAGCTACGCGACAAGACAAGAGGGAGTACCGCTGATTTCGTGAATAATGTGAAGTGGTGAAGGGTGAAGTAGTGACATAGGGCCCAGTTTACATAAAGTTTCTAGCGAAAAATAGGTATAACACTTCATATTTCTTTTGTGTATCCATTTTGATTCAAGTTTTGTATTATAAATGTTTATATGTAAGTATTATAATCTACACGGTATACTTTAAAGCGAATAGTTTATATTATGGCATGCTCTATTTTCTAATAAATGTAATTTTTTCTGTCACGTTATTAAAAACAAGCGGCCAATTTTCCAGGATACAGGAATACTCTTAGGTGTCATCCGCAACAGCGCCGCAGTAGCGGTAAGTAATAGTACGGCTTCCGCACTATTTTATAAGAGGAGAAAGAAGAAGGGCAACGATGTTGGAGTATTCACACTTAGTAAACAAATCTGTCTATTTTTGCATACGTCTTTGGTACCAACAGTATTTTAGATTTGTATAACCCTCGCATATCTGGAAAGAAAAAATTTAGGAGGAAATGAAAGGTTACGGTGGATTGAGTGGACGCAGGAAAATAAAATGTTAACAACTATTTAATGCCATGTTAATAATACTTTGCCCTTCCTTCATAACGTCTGGAAACTAATTTGAAACTAGTTTTGTATGAAGTGTTTCTCAGAATACTTTCCAGGATACTGTCAGTAATATTTACAGCTGAAGGCTACTTGGGGCAGTTTACACAGATCAACACCTCGATCAACACTTATTGAAATCGTTATGAAGGAAGTTGCGAAAAAATCAATTTAATTCTATTGAACGAGTGCTCCTGATTTTTGGTTTCCTTTGCCATGGACCGAGTCATGGACATAGTTACATTAGTTACTACTAGAATTTAGTGCAGTGCTTCATGTTATATTAATACAGTTTCTATATAATAGGTGCAGGAGGATCTTGGTAAGTAATTATTGTCAAAAAGGTGAACCAAAATATAGGATCTACCGTTAGTAGCAGAACTAAGAAAACAAATTGTTACCCTTGTAAATTATATCAATCACTATTAGTTATATTCATTGGAGGCCTATTAGTAAGAGAAATTGAGAAAGGATATACATCTAAATTATTATAAAAGCAACGAAAAAATTATTGAAGTAAAAGTTATAGAGAGTTGAAGACTATTATTTACTACAACTAGTTTCAATTCTGTAGGGAATTCTACAATTTCATAGCTAAATATTAATGAATATTTAAATTATTCACTATTAATTATGGGCTTTGCCGAGGGCTTTCCATTGCTAGATAAGCTTTTCATTGAAGCGACTGTTTTCCACCAATTTTTCAGTTAATTAATCTTAATATGGAATAATTGTGCATGATGTTACATTTTTGCTGTTCCGGTTATTAACAGTACGTGTGTTACTCTTCGAAACACGAGAGATAAAAATCAAACATCCTCAGTATAGACAATCATATTTACAAAACCTCTTCATGATTAAATATTATCTAATATACGACTTTTAATTCGTGTTGTCGGTGATTGCAAGGCATCTTAAGCATGTTTCAATTACTTAAGTTTATATCTCGGTTTATATCATTTAAGTCTTCGTTCTTCGACCATCAGCACACAACACAGTACCTACATAACATCCTATTACCATCATTGGAAGGTCGTTCAGCGCCGAGTTCAGCGCTGACTATTGCGTAGATCCTAAGTTTTTTTTTAACTACGAAATAATTATGGAGTGTGTTTTTATGTGCGCGTTATTTCTTTTTAAATAGATATATCTATTTTCCGAATGTCGAGGGACGACTCACTCGCCAAAATTTGTACATCGATTTCAGAAATCGCAGCGATTTCGGCAATGTTTAAAGGTTTTCGGAATTTCGAATATGATTTTATTATTTCGGATCAATTTTCGATGGATTTCGTGATTTCGGAAAAATTTTGAAATTATTTTCAGATATTTCGAAAGGATTTCGCGGAATTTCGGAAGAAAACATACATCAATTTTGGGTAAAAGCGAAGGGACAAAGGAAATACACAATAAAATATGAAGAAAATGCACTTTCTAAGTTGGACTTCTAATTTATTTTGCAAAAAAATCTTATTAATACGATTTTTGTTACATTTGGCTTCCTTTTGTTAACCGCCAAAAATAGAAAACACAAATATTTAAAACTTGGGTATTTATTCTTTTTTTTTTCAATTTCAAGGTTTTGAAACCTTTTTATCTCAAACGGGCAGTAAATAACAGGGTCTTAAAAATATATTCTTGGGAAACAGTCCGAATGTCCTCATCTAGCGACCAATTGTATTGATTTAAGTTGAGCTTTAAAAGCTTTACTCAACTCAGGTCGTCTCATTTATCTTGAGCATTCGTCCAATGTACTATGTGCTCGACTATGTGTCATAGATGCCTGCGTAGTACTGTCTTCTTCAAATTCACTCTCAACGGGAATTTCTCTGTATCTATTTCACTCTCGGAATTATCTTTTTCTCGAACACAAAACACAACGGTTTTTCAAGTTTTCCTCCCATAGTTTTACATCTTAATAATGGCTCATTTGATAGCGGCCATTTTTTCTGTTAATAACCACGTTAGGTACTTTTTTACAATAACTTCTTTATCTAAATCATTTATTTTTAAAAAAGATGAATCAGTTGTAACCTCGGTTGTAACCGAGGTTGTAACAGTCTATGATTTGTATTTTTTACTATAATCTTTAATGTTCTTGAGTATTTTTATGTCGCTTTCTCACTTCCTGCTTGAGAATTTAAATTGTGTTCGGACCGAGGTTCGGACATTAAATCTGGATCAATATTAGATTCTTCAGTTTGGCATTGAATCACTTTATACGTTTAAATGATTGATAAAGTGCTTAAAATGTGGTGGTTTTCATTATTAAAAAGAGGGAAAATCGGGAAAAAACGGTTTTCAAATTAGAGGATGAATATCTCTAGAACGAAACGTCGCCCGAACGAATTGACTTTAGGTGATGAGCATCCCAACATCTACCATGATGCCAAATTTCGTCAAGATCGGCGATACCTAGTTTCAATATCTGGAAAATTGAAAATCGATTTTTCTGCAGAAAAACCGCAAAAATTGGATTCGTTTTCTACGACCTAAAAATAGGGCGTATGCGAAAAAAAATCCGACAAAACAGTTCACACGCTAATACCAATAATTACCAACAAAAATTTAAGAAAACATTTTTATATTATCAGCAGAAAAAAAAGAAAAACCTGCAATAGTGCCCATGTTGCACAAGAATTTCGATCCGATGAGATACCACTAACGATTTTGAGAAATCGATTCGGGAGTGTGCCGCCCATGCCTAACTTTTTTAAAATGACTATGTATTTCACTATTCCGAAAACGGCTAAACTTCAAGGGAATCCTAAATTATGAAAATACTCGTGAAAATATAAAACAGGAAATAAAATAAGTATTTATCATTTCATTAAAAAAGGGTCGATATTTTCCGGCTCATTTTCCTGGGTATTTCTCCTATGGGCTGTTTTTTCAGTGAAATAGTTAAAATTAGAGGGTAAAAATCAGCGAGATCAAGATTAACGTCGAACACTCAGAGAAATTCGAATGTGCAAAAGCAGGTATGTGAGGTATGCAACCTAAACAAAACAAGACTTATCTAATTTGAACTTAATATTCACCGGAAATGTTATAGGCAAGCGACTCAAGACACTTCAAAAGGATGTCTTTATCGGGTTTCTTACTGTGACCGTATAGATATGGCTGCTTTCGGAGTTAACAAGTTGACGCCAGATATTTAAATTTTGTGATCAGCTAATATGGCATACATGTAGCCGAAATTAACGAGGTGTTATTTAAGTAGGTACGTGGCCAAACTTCAGGATGTGACTCTTTGAGTGATTTTAAGACGAAACGTTTAAATAAACATAGGTCCGGAAATCCATTGTTTCCAAAATACAATACAATACATCAAGTTTAAGGAAAAAACTTTTTTTCTAATTTTTGTGTTTATTTCGGGTTAAGGAATTAAAAATACAATTTTTTGTCCCTTGAATTATTTTCCTATCTGGCTTATACTTTTAAGGAAAAAGTAAAAACCCTTTCCCGAAAAAAACGGCAAAATCGGTCTGACACCTCATCTAAAAATTACCGCAATACACACCCGAAAAATATATAAGTATTTTTTTCATTTTAAGCATGCCTTGGGTTAGTTTGGGTCTCGGTTTGGGTTACTTAGTTTTGTTTGGTTGCGCCCCTGGACCGAGCGAAGCGAGCGGAGGGCCATGCGAGAAGTGAAATATTAATAGAATGATAAAAAAAAAATTCAACTGAAACTAAAAACTAAAAATAACACATATTTAAAAAAAAATCGTTTTTGCAAACCGAATATTTTCTTTTTTATCCACATTTTTTACCCCACCCAGCAACTATTCGCTCCACTGTCCCGCAAGACAGTTGATTACTATTAAGTTTCCGCCAATAAAAAACGTCTAAAAATGACGAAAAATTCTCAATGTGTTTCTGAGAACAAAAACGATAAAATCGGCTTGACATTTGACATGTCAACTAAATAATTACCAGAAAAACTTTACCTACATCCACATTTGTTGTATAGATCAACCCAAGGTATGCCCAAAATGATAAAAAAAATATGTTTTAAAGGAGGATCCACCACATTTGAGCCGAAAAAAAGCTTCCAAAGTTTGAGTTTTGACTCAAATTTCCAGCACCGCTTCACAAAAGCATCAGAAGTATAGGCAATACACACCCGAAAAATCAGTTTAGAAATCAATACATATTTTTTCATTTTGGGCATGCCTTGTGTTAGTTTTGTTTCGTAGTAATCCAAAATCGTAAAAAACTTTAAAACGCTCACCTGTAAAATTGTAAAATATTTACTTCGTGAAATTAACGACGGCGACGGTATTATACGTTCTAAATTACACAGAGCATTGATATAAATTATTATTGTCAAATGCAGTGCGGACGTGAAGTTAAGAATATTCCAATAAAATATCAGTTATTTTTTTAAAACATTGTGATTTCATAATTTTTTTTTCAACGTACATTTTTTATGTCAAATATTTATATATACTCATTTAGAAGATATAACCAAAGAATTTTTTTGAATAGATGTATCAATTCTGGGAAAACTTTTTTTCCAGATTTATCCTTTACTTAATGCTGCCCTCACTTTCGGTCACACTAAAACCGCCAGAATAGTTTAACATTAGGCTGTAATATTATACTTGGCCAAATTTCAGACAAAGCGTTCGTTCAGTTATAAATGAGATGCTTGGTTTGAGACACCCTGTAATTATATAGCGCAACTACCTGATATGTGATGATAACACTCAATAACGCAATTTGTTTTCTTACTTCTGCTTTTTCATTGATGCAACAATAATACTTATTAACGAAAGCAAACATTGTTGCAATTATAAATAATACGTACCATTTGAAATCCGCACAAAGCGCGCTCCAATCCAATCCCACAATTCATCAACAACCGTTTTACTTTCCAATCACTGCACACAAAAAACTAAACAAAAACAACAATACTTGAACATAAAACTATCTAAAAAAACAAAACCAACACAAATAATCGAAAATGTATATTTTTAATGCTCGATAAATTATACAACCACCTTGCGATTTACTAATTAGAGTGCAATGTTATAATCCACGTAAGCTAGACGCGAAAAGCCGGTAGATAGCGAACGGATCGAAAAACGTACCTAAGCAACACGCTCGCTCGCACAGTCTGACGGTAGGAGAGAAACCGGCAGCCTGGCTAGCGTCGCAGGAGAGCCGGCAGGATGCGTGCGGAGCAGGACCGACGGTTGGGACTGCTAAACGCGTGCCCGAAGAGATTTTTGTCATACTTGCTAGGGAAGCCGACAGACCGTTGTAATAGTTTATGTCCATAATTTTTTTTTCTACAAATGTGTTACAAACGCAATTTTTTACACTACATCAACCCCCGCTCCCTTTGGCCATAAAAATGTGCCTTAAAAGTGCCTACTTTAATATTGTTAAACGCACTGAAAAAATATTTACAAAAATACTGGACAATATTTTCTTGGCAAAAAAATGACATTTGTAACAAGTGCCAAATTTAGCACAAATTGTAATAGTGGAAAGAAAACGACAATAATAATTATTAAGCTCTTTATTAAATCCAGTCAAGCTCTTTATTAAATCCGGTCTTAATGAATACTTAAAAATATATTTTAATCGGCCTGCAATTTCGGAAAACAGTTACGATCTTTATTTAAACATAAAAATGCCGTACAGTAAGACAAGATATTTGTGATTTTCTCTTAGATTCTGGATATGTATCCCTTTGTCGTTCCTCATGTACAGAGTCTTATATTTTTACCCCCACCTAGAAGCATAATTTAGTGGCGTTCCTTGACTTTTAAGTCAAGGGGGGCACAGCTTCACGTTTTCATCGTTCCAGATAAATACAAGATAAAAATAAGAAGCTTTATAAACTATGATTAATAAAAAAATATATGCAAATTAAAATACAAGACTAGGAACTAGGTATGAACCTTACAGACATTTTTTCTTTTCTTATATCTCTTCTGTTATGGCTAATGCAGATTGTACAGCAAAATACGATTATTAAAAAATGTTTTTTATTTTAGTCTTTGCTTTGTTTTTTGAGGTCGAAATTTCAAGTTTCTTGGATTTGGACGGCATCTAAAATACGAAAATAATACCCACTTAAAAAAAGTTGTGGTCGAGAAAAAGGCCCCTTTTCGGTGTGTTAGAGAGAGACAGAAAATAGATTTTTAATAGGATTAAAAACAAAAGCCTTTTTTTACGCATTAACGCTTTGCATAAAGAAAGCTTAAAAACTAACATAAGAAGTGGTCAATAAATAATATAATTATTAATGTGTCAACCCTCAAACCATAGGCTATAGGCTATATTTTTAGCAATTTGCCCAAGTAAATAGTTGTATGGGATTAGATTTGGAACAAATAATAAATTTCACATTCTCATTGTTGTATCGCACTCTTTCGAAAAAATCATTTTAATGATTTTCGGGTAACAGCTTACCAATAATCTGTTTTCTATCTCTCTCTAACACTTTAGTTCTTATGAAAAATGTCATTAATATGAATTTTTCGATTAAGTGCGATACATCATCGATTCTGGAACCTTAAAGTCCGTAATAAAAAATCCAGGGCCGTATTTAAAAAAAACAAAGTTGATGATGGCAGCTCAAAGACGAAACGTCGGTTTGAAAATCTGATAACACCATCTTGTAGAAAAGAAAAAGTAACAATGAGAATGTGAAATTTATTTTGTTATATCTATTCAAATAAAGTCATAAAAAATTAAAAATGAAATCGCGAATATTCGGTTTTTTTCCAAAAATCTTCGGAAGTGTTCGGAATTTCTAAACTTGTAAGGTGGCATTTTGATCAGCATCAAATTACGCAACTTTGCCTCCATTTAATCGATCTCGTATCTCTTCTAGTTCCCGAGATCCCAATGATGAGGCTCGAATTTGGGGCACCCTGTACATAATAAAAGTAAAATGATCAAATATACCAACCATTCCTAATCTACATCGATAGATACCTACTTAAGTACTATATCCCAAACACTGTATCACTTCAATTTGAACACAAAAACGATAAGCATCCGACAAGCGACGTGAACGGCGGTTAACAAAATGGCCTGTCACATTTGCTATTTGCCACCAGAGGGTGCTGAATTTAAATAATGGAAAAGATAACGTGGTCAATTAATGAGAACAACTTAGACTACCAACATTACAAGCTATTTAACTATTTTCAACACTTTTATTTTCTAAACTTTTTCGGAGACGTACAGGCACAGTTTATTCAATACCCTTTGGACTTTGGTATAGAGTCCGCCAACGGAGACTCCATTTTTGCTTTCCCTATATTTTTGAGGAAAGCGAAATAACATGTCGATGTAACTTTTTCCATAAAATTTAAAAATGTCACCTAAAAAACAACTGAACTTCAAACAAAAGAGCTGGGAGGTACATCTTTTTTCTTAAATACATTTTTCAATCTTAAAACAGTACTTAATTTTGACAAAAGTTGACAATAACATAATGCAGGGAGTTTAATCAACTGTTCCATAATATATTATACATACTACCTTCTTATAATTAGGTAAATGTTTCCATAAGAGTAGTAGTAGTAAGAGATAATAACCATTTTTCATACAAAAAAATTATATTGCGATAATAGAACCTAATCCATAAAATGTATATCCTCGCTCTTCAAATATGAGATAAAAATTGGATTTAAAAACACAAATATCTACGCCTACGCCGCGCCGTAGCCCTTTTGTTTGAGGTTCAGTTGTTTTTAAGTGACCTTTTTAAATTTTATTGAAAAAGTTACATCGAACTGCCATTTTTGTTTTCTCCAAAAACCAGTCCCTGCTCAGGCCTCGTTGGCGGACCCTGTACATATGTAAAATATTATTTTGAAACAGTATCATTTTTATTTTATTTTTGCGTAGAGCAAATTTGAAAAAAAAATTGGCATTATCAGACATTTACATAAAATTGTTTTTAGAAGAAAAATAATATCTAAATTTTTCAGAATAATTATAATCGATTTTTTTAAGATATATATCATTTTATTTTCTATATGAGATGCTGGGTGGCTAATCTACTTTTATCAGAAGGTCTGCTGAAAATCCCCATAAAATTCAGGAAGTCCAAGATTCAGGGACGTAGATCGGTTCATATATGGTGCGGCATGCTCGAAATAAAATTATAGGACCAATACTTTCTGAAAAATAGGTGTCTGGAGAAAATTGCCGCAAAAGGGGAACCGGGCACTGTGTACCTGCAGACGCATTTGTGGCAAAACATGGGGCATACATCCCAAGCAAATGCACTGGCTATATATTGCGATCATTAGACCAATGATAATATAATAATATGGAGCAGTAGCTCGGTACTTAAAGAGCTTACAGAGCTCCGCGATAATCCAATTATCTACCTTACAAAGCCCAGTGTGTTTGGTTTTGGTAATTAGTGCCGCCTTCGGCACTACACCCACGATAGCGCTTGAGTATTTTCTAAATTTTCCACCTCTCCAAATAGTACTGGAGAGTGAGGCCAGATGGGCTACGTATAGATTGACAAAGGCGGTGACGAACAATCCGCAGATGCTCATCATGGTGCCCAACAAGCTGCAACACGCTAATGAGCGGGACAGTGTGTTGGGTCTACCCTTAGATGATATTCCTACCAAAATAACTATTACCATGCCTATGAAGTCCTCCTATGAGAGAGGAACGAATGGGCAAGAAACTAGGAACATCTGAGAACAAAAGAGAATAGTTGGTTCACTGACGGCTCCAAGACCAATGATGATACAGGTGATACAGGAGTCGCTGCATGGAATAAAAATGGTAAGGTTGAGCTTAAGTGTGCACATTTATCAAAATATTCTCGGGCAGTCAAGCGGCTTTGAAAGCTCTTGAATCTAGCCGTTGTTCATCCAATGCATTATGGAATTGCCACGAACTACTCACCAAATTAGGTAGAGAAAATAAACTTACACTGATCTGGATACCTGGACATACAGGATATTAAGGCAACGAAAGAGCTGATGCTCTTACGAAGCAGGCGGCCGCCATAGGGTCAGGACCAGTACTCGGGATAGCTTATGACACAGCTGAAGAAGCCCTCATCAGATGGACACAATAGCAATTTGTACACAAATGGAAAGAGTTACCGGGTCTAAGGGATTCAAAGACGGCAGTGACTCTGCCATCAGGAGTGAGAACTAGACAACCAACTACTTCAACTTGGCCGACAACAGGTATAGGCTGTAGTCAGCATGTACATTGGCCATTGTCGGCCACATGAACAAGAGAGGGATTTTCGAAGAAACGGAATGCCGCTTGTGCTTGGAGGACGAAGAAACAATGGATCATGATTTATGTCACTATCCAGCAATGGAAAGAAGCAGACAAACATTGTTAAGAAATTCTCAAATGACACTTATAAATTTGAAAACTATCCACCCCAAAAAGCTAATCAATTTCATGAAAAGGATCGAGCCTCTGGTCTAGTGGAAACCACATATGTGAACCATAATAGACCAAGGGTCGCAGTGGAGGGCCTCATCTGGACCCACTCACGTGTACAAAATACAAATCCCATATTATTTTCGAATGAATGAAGTATATGAAAATCTATCAGTGTGACAGAGTGACAAATTAAATTGTAACTTACCTCAATAGGTAATGTTGGGGAAACACCCCAACACGTGTATAACGTTCGTTTTTCACCGGATAGTTTGGTGATAACACCCTGTATGTATGTAGTATGAATGAGGCATGATTGATCCACGAATGGATTTATTTAACCCCGGGCAAACATAAATTTGTACATTTAAATCAGCATATGTCAGTTCTTTAATGCCCCTTAGTCCAACCCTGGATGGTCGATTCCATCATAAAGCTAAATGTCATTTTGAATTTTGCCATTTCAATTGAGTGTAAGCGTCTTCAATTTAATATATCCGTGTCTCCGTCAGTATTCAGCAAACAGCACATGTCAAAGAAAGGAAGAAACCCACGCGTACTTTCGCGCCAATCCCCACTTTTACTTACGACTTTTAGCTTGCCTCCAGGAGCTCGCTAGAAGAAGAAGGAAGAAGTTAGTGCAATTTTAACGTTCACTCAAGCAAGAACGAATATTCTCGTTCTCCTCTTCGCGCCAAAAGGTCCCATCCTTTTAGGCAATTTCTCCATTTGTATGCACAAATATTAGAGAATATTTAGTGTACCTCTGTTATTTTTGTCCACATTGGACAAAAACCTCGTTTAGGCGTTTTTAACGCCGTTCCTTAAGGCCAAAAACAACGTAGCGTCTCGGCTTGCTTGTCCTGTAGTTGAAGAAAAGCAGTAAAAATGGCGGTACCGAATTTGTAGCTCAAATCGTGCCTTTAAGATTCAAGTTAAGGAATTGAATTCAGATCCCTGCCTGATTGGAGGGAAGTAGAGAGAAGCGTAAATCAAGGTATTCTGTAGAGTGAAAGGAAGTTGAAATTTTAAAGACAAAGTTTTCATTTTAAATTAACAAATCAAGACTTTTTACTAGATATTAATAGTTAAGAACCTTTTGTAATATTAGTTGTATGTGTGAATGAAAGAATGCTTGGAATTAATATAGAAAATGCTTTATTTATATTTATAATATTCAAATGCAATTTACACCTGCATTATTAAATTAAATCAAAGCGACTACATGTTTCAGTTCATCCTATAGATATCATATCACTACTCTAAGGTAAAACAGTTTATTAAATGTGGTTAATTAATAATTAAGATATCACCCCCTCCTTTATGGTTTTAAGCTTGGTTTTAAGCAATAGGAAATCAATTGTTTATCCCGACCAGATAAATCTCATCAAATTAATTTTGTCTAAGCTGAAATATTTCACAAACGGTAAAACTAAATGCATAGTAATAAAGTATATATTTTTGAATTCTGGAGAAAAAGATTTATTAGGCTAGCTGATAATATACACGGTGTTCCATTAAAAAATATATAAGTTGTGCTTACCCCGCTCTCGGTAATGCGCGATTGTTTCATTGGATAGTCTCAAAAAGTAATAGGTGAAAAACCTTATAACTTTTGTATTTACACATTTTACCTACTACTTGTAAATAAGCCTCTAGGTGGGGGTCAAAATATAAATGAACAGCCTGTACTACCGGCAAATGATTCAAGTTATCGGTCCTGATCTCTGGAGCTGGCAGCTGTGAAAATTGATATATTTTCTTTAATTCTAGCTTAGATTGCAAGCATATGCTCGGTCTTCCTCTTTTCTTTTCTCGAACATTGGCACTCATGAGTACTTCCGCAAGGACTATGGACGATGGAGACCGATGGACTGTTAACGAGTTAGAATTTA
Source organism: Pissodes strobi (assembly GCA_016904865.1). Lineage (NCBI taxonomy): Eukaryota > Metazoa > Arthropoda > Insecta > Coleoptera > Curculionidae > Pissodes > Pissodes strobi. Next base: position 4,337 of record MU184442.1, on the reverse strand, counting down.
TTAAGCCAAGTTTTAAGTTCTACACCATTTATTACCGCACTTGTGAGTATACTTACTAGCAATTTGTCTCCATTATGAAATAAATTATGAAGGGAATGATACCATATTGCAATGATTAATTTTTCTGGGTTGAATTGAAATAGTTTATGCCTAGTTTATCGCGTATTTATGTGCATTTATGCTCCTCATCTAAAATACAGTTGTACTTATATTTGAAATCTCGAGTTGATTACAGTCCCGGAATTACGCTGTTGTTTTGCAAGCCGAGAAATAAGCGATAAGTGCAATTAATTGACTTGAATCTTATCGCGCAAATTCTGCTATTGTATTAGTCAGAATTTGATTAAAAATATTGCGATTTAACATAAACAAGTAATATTATAAGCTTCTTTCAATAAAATGTTGGCTGACTCATTACGATTATTGGCAGATTTTTGAAAATATGATAGTTAAGGGATTGTAGATTAATGCAAAAATATCAATAAGCACACGAAAATTACAGAATTTCCTACGACAATTGACTGAAAGTGCCAATTGGTCAAAAGACAATTAACCGAATGGGCAATAATTTCTCACAATCGAGGACACAATTCATTCAAACGATTTGCCGTATGACGATAATTGATTAAAAACTAAGTACCTAATATAAATTCTTCGGGCCCCTGGTATCATCATGTGATACTGGCGAATAAAAATCTTGTATAGAAGTAAATATTTCAAAAACATATTTTCCTAAGACTGCCTCGCATTCAGGTTCTCCATAAGCAACTCACTAATGTTTTCCAAACAGCCTGTAGAAAATTAAAGATCCGAAGCAGACAGTGAAGATGAAGAACCAGTTGCAAAATGATGACAAATTCTTCTTGCTCTTGACAAAAGACTTCGTAGAAAAAAATGGAAGACGTTTTCCATTTTTCACCACGGGAGGCCAAAATTCAAGGTCTAAATCTAGATATCCTGGACATTTACTAAGTATAGCATTTGTAAAGTGTATTTGTGTTTCTCTGTACTCTGTACAGAGGAATTTTTTACAATATTTCACCAGTAGTAAACTGAAATTTTCTATAATCTTACTCTTTGTTACGTTTTATATTGGAATTTCGAAAATTGTCAGTTTTGTATAAGTACTACGCTAAATTCAAGGTTTTGGTCAAACGTATTCCTCGTTACTGACTTCAGTTTTTTCAATTGAACTATTGGAATTATTCTAGTGGATACGTTTCCTAAACGATTTATCTTACCTATACGTTCTATACATCGTTCACAAAGGACAATACACATCTTGCAACACTGCGCTCTATTAAAACAGCAGAGAACTGCCGCATCCTGCATAAATTTTGATCTACTCTCATGTAGCAAACATCAAACATTGTCTATCAATGAATTATTCAACCATTACGCCACCATTACGCAACCCTTTACCAACGAACCGGTAATACACGCTACATTTAAGGGTGGCAGGGGGGTAAAAGCCCTCTAAAAGCAGTGCACGCTTATGGACCGTGCAGAATGTATTAACGGCTGGGTATATTGATAAATTTTTAATGGGAGCGGAGTTTTGTGAATTGGAATAGAGATTGAAATGCATATTGTGTTATATAGAAATGTCCGTTCTATGTGTGCATTTTGAACGATTTGAGTTAATAATCTGGCCTAAGAGATAATTGGAAACGAACTGCACTTTATAATCTTCTTTATTAATTAATACTTTTGTATTTAAATGAATATCGTATTGAATACGAAAATCATAAACCTGATTAAGTACAATGTGAAGTGTTTTAGGGTTATTCTGTTGTGGCTGAGAGGGCAGAACATGGACGCAAGTGTTTTTCTGTTAGGATTATTAGTAAAATAAATGCTATTGCTATTTTGAATAAATATTGTTAAAAATATACATCAAGGATGAGTTAAGTAGCTGAAATGGGTAGAATAGAGATCAGAGATCCGAGATCAATAATTTGATAAAATCCGGAAATTATTAGATTCCATCGAAAAGCAACCCGCGGTTTAAAATTAATGTATCGCGTGTCCACTTTTCGATGTATTTACGCTGTTTCTCCGTTAACAAATGAAAAAGTGAAAGAGGATTACCATAGAACATTTACGTAGAGCCCAATGGCATAGTTGGTTTTATTTCTGGGGGCATAGAATTTTGAGTTACAAATTAAACTTGCATTTATTACAAGCTTCTCAAAAATATATAACACTATATATATATTTTTAATATTCAGGGTCTCCTTATCATCTCTAGTCAATTTGATTTTCAAGGAGGAAAAAGCACTGAGCTTAATCTCCAATCTATAATTAGCATCTTAAGCACAATCCCCAAGACATTCGAAAATATTTTGACAAAGTGTCTGACAGTTGAGCTGAATTCCCTTATCATCTCTAGTCGATTTGACGTTTTCAACCAGGGAAAAGCACTGAGCTAAGTCTCCAATCTATAATTAGCATCCCGGAATTTTGGAAGACGAGCATTTTGACTCCGATACACATGTCAGGAAATGAACATTGGTAACAAATTATGGATTAATTAGCATCTTAACTAATATCCCCAAGATAATCGAGAATATTCTGAAGTATCTGACAGTTGTTTAGCTGGATCTCCTTATCATCTCTAGTCAATTTGATTTTCAAGCAGGAAAAAGCATTGAGCTAAATCTCCAAACTATAATTAGCATGTAGATAATATGTTTTATTTTGTTGTGGAGGATTCATGTTTGCCTTACAAAGTCAATTCAAAAATTGACAATTTGCAAGAGTTTTTTACTGGTATTTACATTTTACTAACCATTTTCATTTTTATATTTGTTCGCTCTTGACAACGGAGGCAGATTTTGTTCCTCGAAACGTCGACCGTTTTTCCAGTTTCCTTTAGGTTTTTCAGCTTCATTAGGGTCACTAAACTAGCACTTGTGCTGTTTACACCCTGGAGCCTGAGCAAGCGGCTCCATTTTATGAAGATGTAAATAGCCGTAGAGCAAAAGGCAAACATTGTAAGGTCAATATAATTAGCATCTTAAGCTCAATCCCCAAGACATTCGAGAATATTTTGACAAAGTGTCTGACAGTTGAGCTGAATCCCCTTATAATCTCTAGTCGATTTAATGTTTTCAACCAGGGAAAAGTAGTAAGCTAAATCTCCAATCTATAATTAGCATCCCGGAATTTTGGGAGACGAGCATTTTGACAACGATACACAAGTCAGGAAATGGGGCATGGGTAACAAATTATAGATTAGTTAGCATCTTAAGCAAAATTCCCAAGATACTCGATAATATTTTGACAAAGTATCTGACAGTTTAGCTGGATCTTCTTACCATATTTAGTCAATTTGGTTTTCAAGCAGGGAAAAGCGCTGAACTAAATCTCCGATCTCTAATTAGCATGTTAAGCGCAATCCCCAAGATCTTCGAGAATATTTTGACAAAGTTTCTGTCAGTTAAGCTGAATTCTCTTATCATGTCTGGTCAATTCATTCAAGCAGGAAAAAGCACTGAGCTAAATCTGCAATCTGTAATTAGCATCTTAAGCACAATCACAATTCCCAAGATCCTTGAGAATATTTTGACAAAGTGTCTGACAGTTAAGCTGCATCTCTAGTGAATTTGACTTTCAAGTAGGGAAAAGCACTGAGCTAAATCTTTAATTTATAATTAGCATCTTAAGCACAATCTCAAAGATCTTCCAGAATATTTCGATAAATTGTGTAACAGTTGAGCTGGATCCTCTGATCATCTCCAGTCAATTTGGCTTTAAAGCAGGGAAAAGGATTGAGCTACATCTTCAACCTATAATTAGCATCTTAAGCACAACCCCCAAGACCTTCGAGAATATTTTGAGAAACTGTCTGCGAGTTGGGCTGGATCCCCTTATCATATCTAGCCAATTTAGCTTTCAAGCAGTACTGGGGTAAATCTCCAAATAATAATTATCATCTTAAGCACAATCTCCAAGCTCTTCGCGAATATTTTGATAAAGTGTGTGACCGTTGATCTGGATCATCTGATTATCTTCAGTCAATTTGGCTTTCAAGCAGGGAAAATCACTGAGATAAATCTCCAACCTATTATTAGAATCTTAAGCACAATCTGCAAGATTTTCGAGAATATTTTGACAAAGTGTCTGACAGTTGAGCTGGATCCCCTTATCATCTTTAGCCAATTTGACTTTCAAGCAGAGAAAAGCACTGAGCACTAACCCAATCTATAATTAGCATATTAAGCACAATCCCCAAGATCTTCAAGAATATTTTGACAAAGTAGCTGACAGTTGAGCTGGTTCGCCTTGTCATCTCTAGTCAATTTGGCTTTCAAGCAGGGAAAAGCACTGAGCTA
>MU184441.1:133303-145727 GCA_016904865.1 Pissodes strobi | reverse complement strand
GTCTCTACATTCCTGAACTAGCTTACAGCTTGCCCTGGGTTTTTGGATCGCCCTTAGAGCGGCTTGACTGTCCGAGTAAATATATATACTCTCTACACCTTCTGTTACTTCCGCCTTGGTTGCTACTTCCAAAATAGCAAACACCTCCGCCTGGAAAACAGTGGCATATCTCCCCAGCCAAGTGCTTTCTCCTGATTTAGTGTTGTCTAGGTATACACCGGCTCCGGATGACTGTGTATTAGCCATCCATGAGCCGTCAGTGTACCATGCGTGTGCGCCGCTCGGCGTACGTACCTGGCCTGACAGCCACTCTTCCCTTGATGAAAATTCCACTTGGAAATTCCTTCTCAGTCTTAATCTGCCATCTGGGATATTGCCTTTGGTCGCAATGATGGTAGATCCCTACTCATTTTGGCGGCAATAGTCGTATGGCCTTTCCCTGTGTAGTCCGTTCGCCATAGGCCACTGTCGATCATCCTTTTGTGAGCCGCCATTGCCTCTCTCTCAATCCAGATCGGGAGGTCCGGCAGCCCCAGGATGATGTTCAGTGCTGCTCCGGGAGTGGTTCTCAATGCTCCGGTAATACCCAAACAAGCCAGCCTTTGCAGTCTGGCCAGTTTCTGGGCATTAGTGGCTCTGGCCACCGCTGGCCACCAGACCACGGATCCGTAGGAAATCCTCGGTCTTATCACAGCAGTGTACAGCCACTGGAGGATGTAAGGTTTTAAACCCCACTTCCTACCTACCGTTCTCCTTAGTTGCCACATAATCGCGGTTGTCTTATTCATCACCTGTTCAACGTGTGCCTTCCACGTCAATTTACTGTCTAAAATAACTCTTAAATATTTGACTTGTTGACTTAGGCTCAGTCTCATCTGGTAGAGTATGGGATGTATAAAACCTGTTAGATTTCGTTTCCTTGTGAAGAGAATGAGTTCGGTCTTCCCTGGGTTTACTGAGAGACCATTCTCCTCACACCAACCTTGAACTATCCGACACGCCACCTGCATACGCTCGCAGACCGTTCTCACGAACTTGCCCGTGATCATTACTACTCCGTCGTCAGCATATGCTTGTCCGTAGAATCCCTCAAGATTTAACCTTCTCAGGAGGCTGTCCATCACCAGGTACCACAAATGTAGCGAGAGGCAGCTGCCTTGTGGGCAACCCCCTCTTACCCCGGCCTCGACGCGAACTTCTCCCAGCGTGGCGCTGATCTTCCGGTCTTCCAGTGCCGTTTTTACCCACTTGACCAAATGAACTGGTGTTCTCTTGGCCTGGAGGGCTTGGCAGATAGTTTTCGTTTTAGCCTTATCGAAAGCTCCTTCTACGTCAAAGAAGAGCGCTAGCGCCATTTCTATGTTTTCTATTGCCTTTTCAGCCCTTCTAACTACGGAATGGAGAGCCGTTTCAGTTGACTTCCCCCTTCTGTAGGCGTGCTGATTATCATGTAGAGGAGAATCAGTTAAGATCTCTTCCATGATGAACCTGTCAATGATTTTTTCCATTGTCTTCATTAAAAATGAAGTTAGACTTATAGGCCTAAATGACTTGGGATGGGAATAGTCTCTCTTCCCTGCCTTGGGGATGAAGACGACATCCGCTGCTCTCCAAGCTTGTGGAACGTACCCTAGTGCTATGCTGGCCTCGAATACTCTCTTTAAGTAAGGGAGTAACGTGTCAAGGCCCGCCTGCAGCATCATGGGTATAATTCCATCCGGCCCTCCTGCCTTATATGGACTGAACTCCCCCACTGCCCAAGTTATGGATTCCTCAGTCAACACACTGCGGGCAAGGTTCCAGTCCATCTCTGGCTCTGGTTCCTCGTCCCAGTTGGTAGTCTGTACCTCTCCGGGGAAGTGGGTTTTTAGGAGAAGCTCTATCGCTTCCTCTCTGTTCGCCGTCCATTGTTCGCCTGTTTTCAGAGAGCCAATCTCTTTTTGTCTTTCCGAGCCCAGCAGCTTAAGCAGACGCGCTGAATCCGAGAGAGACTCCATCTCTCCACAGAATTTCCTCCAGCTGTCTCTTTTGCTGCGTCGGACCTCGATTTTAAATTTCCTTCTGGCTTCCAGATACACATCCCAGAGCTCCTGCAGCCCTCCCCTGAAAGCGTGGCGGTGTGATCTTCTCACGTCTTTTTTAAGACGGTCCAGAGTATCACTCCACCAAGGCAGCCTCTTGGCGCTCGCTTTCTTAAGTGGGCACGCTTGTTCATAGGAGTCGACGATTACACTGTTTAGCTTTACCACCTCAATTTCTAGTTCTTGTTTTGATGAAATAGCCTGCCCTAAAGTTCCCATGGACATTACCAGACTTTCCCTAAATTTGTTCCAGTCTGTTGCCCTTGGAATTCTTTTTAGTGGCTTCTCCATCTTATCCGATTTAATTTCAAATCGGATCATTCTATGATCGGACATAGTTATGTCCCTACTTACCCTCCAACTGACTACCTTTTCCGCAAATGCTCGAGTTACCACTGTAATATCGATAACCTCCTGACGAAGCCGATTCACAAAAGTTGGTTCCGCATTTACGTTAGCTACTTCAAGGTTTTCCGATACGAAATACTCTAATAGAGCCGTACCTCTCGCGTTAGTGTTAGTGCTCCCCCAAACGATATTATGCGCGTTTGCATCACACCCCACGATTAGTGGAAAACCTTTGTCTTTACTGTATTCTATTAACCTTATTAATTCTTCCGTTGGGGGAAGTTGCGCGTTATCATACGGAAGATATAAGCTACTAATTAATAACTTATGTTTTGTGCCACTCACCATGTATTCCAGCAGGATCACCGTAATGTCCCTGGAGCTTAGTTGTGGTAACAGAGTTCCCTGCAGCTCCCTGGACATCACGATACATGTCCTCGGCCTTTCTACTCCTTCACACCCGGCCAAGATGGTAAAGCCGGGGGTCCCAAGTCCCCTTATATTTTCCCTAAAAAAGTAAGGTTCTTGTATTAGTACAATCTCTCCAGATTTTCCAGCCATGATGCTTGCCAATTCAGCACTAGCATCTCGGCTATGCTGGAGATTTATTTGACTTACCCTTAATTGCGCCATGGGGGACACCATGGATAGGGGTAGCCACCTTACTTGGCTATTGCCTGCTTCCTGATGGTTTGGAAGTCTCGGCTGAAGTGCCCCGCCCGGTGGGTGCTCTCCGAATGGTCACCCTGTAAACTCGCACAGCGACCAATTCGAAAAACACAATCCACCCGGCCAGCTCTAGTCCAGCCACGACCTCCCTGCTCACCAGGAAGTAAAGGCGCCAACTGCTTGGTTGTCCTTCGGTCTTCAGATGCTGCCACTCCGGAACACTCAAGGTGGTGTTCTGGATGGCTAGCATCTCGGTGACATACTCTATTTTCGGCTGCTCTAGTGTCTTCAAGGTGAAGACAATCTCCACCGGCCATGGGGCGTCCGCTGATTTCACGGCTGTGAAGGACACTTCTCCCTCGGTAAGTGGCTGACAGGTGTTGAGCAGCCAATCCCTGGATTCCTCATCCTCCGTGGTGACCAAAAACCACCCCGCCTCAGTAAGGCCGGAGTTTCGGGAGTGGAGCTCTGCCTTGGTACGCCTCATTTCGTTAATGAGGTGCATCCTCAAGCGGTCCGCCTCTTCTTTGGTCACCTTCCCACCTTGTCTGTTAGACCTGAAAACAACCTGGTTGGCCCTCGAGGCCGCCGAACTGTAGGAGCCAGAACTGGGCGGGTCGGTTGGCCTTCCACTTGAACGTCCTGACTGGATGCTTTTCCTCAAAAGAGGCGACACTCCCTTCCGGCCGTTCTTATGGGAAGTAGACCCGCCCTGTTTTGGCTTCTTGTGTTGGCGTTCTGGTGGGGTATCTTTAGAGATCTGCCTTTTTCTCGACGTGCCAGGAGTGCTCTTCCCTGGATGTTTTGGGTATTCATCCTGGGTGGAGGAACCCCCGACTGCAGCCGGAGCTGTAGGCAGAACAATGGGCTTCAGCTTCGCTGCCGCTCGCCTGGCGTCGCGTGCTTTTGGCCCTCTACTCCTTACCTGCTGGAAGCTCTGATGCTGCCCTCGGGGCCGGGCTTGGGTATTGCCCTCAGAGCGTGGAGGGGCATTGATGGTGGCGGTGGGTGAGCCTGGTTGAACCGACGGTCCAGCCTGGTTTGCCCTTCTTTCCTCCTTCAAGCGGTCTCTCAGTTCTTTTCTCCTTCTCGTGCGATTACGATTTCTGGCCTGCTTGCGTGCCTCTTTCTGCCACAATCTCTCCTCTTCAGCTGCATCCGGTCCCGCCTGGTCGAAACTAGGTTCCGGCCCGGTCGAGGACTTTCTACACGCCTCGGATTCAGAGGTGCTGGCTGGTGACTTTAACAGCTCCTCTTCCTAGATGGAACTCATTTCCATCCCGGGTTCAGGGGTGCTAGGGGTAGGATTCCCTGTGGTGGTTGGCTCTTTTTCCGTTTTATCCATTTCACTATCACTCATTCTGAAAATTTTAAAAGGGGTTAGCGGATTAGTGTTTCTCTGTATTTGCACCTGAGTGCGTGTAAGGGGTGTATTTGCGAAAAAATAAGGTGATGGTATTGAAGGACTAGAGAGAAGCTACTTCACAGACAAGCCGGGCCACGAGTCAGCATGGTCAGGATAGGTCCTTGCAGGATGGTCTGGCAGCCGCGATTATATCCCCCCGACTGAAGCAGCAGGGTCCTACCTCAGGCGCTACCTGGCACTACTGCAACGATCGAGATCTTACGCCGGATGATAGGACAGCCCCCTACGCTAGCTAGGCAAGGGTGGGTCCCTGTACTGTCCGACGGCCTAAGGAAGTGCCTATAAACCTTAGTTGTTATGTCGCTACCTCTCCAGATGGCTCCATTCGGGTCCCGGCCTCGCCTTCTCGTCGCCGTTACCGGTCAGCAAACCAAACCCTCTCTAGTCCTTGCGTGTGCCCCCTCCTCCTTGACTGTGCTTGGGACCAGCTAGGCAACCGCTGAGACTCCTGCAGTCTCAAAGGAGCGCTTGACTAGGCGGAGTTACTTCTGCCAGGATGTGAAATCGTGGTGTCGGCAGTGCTCATCTTGTGCTGCAAGTCAAAGACCCAAAACAAGATCTAGGGAGAAAATGAAACAGTATAATGTGGGCCTACCGTTTGAACGTATCGCCATTGACGTAACTAGCCCTTTTCCAGAAACAAATAATGGTAACAAGTACATTTTAGTGCAATTGACTACTCAGAAAATTACCTGAAGTATTTGCGATCCGCAATCAAGAAGCTGTTACCATAGCAGAGGTCCTCGTGAATAACCTATTCAGCAGATTTGGTGTTCCGTTAGGGCTGCAATCAGATCAAGGACGAAACTTCAAATCCAAGGTTTTCCAAAAAGTCTGTGATTTACTCAACATCCATAAACCACGGACTACAGCCTTACATCCACAATCAGACATGCAGGTTGAGAGGCTTAACAAGACTATTGCAGAACATTTGTCAAAGGTCGTAGATGAACATCAGAAAGATTGGGATCAACACGTACCATTATTTTTGATGGCATAGAGATCAGCAGTCCATGACATGACAGGACTAACAACAGCCATGGTTTTATTTGGAAACGCACTCCGTTTACCCTGTGACCTATTATTTGGAACGCCAGGCAAATAGGATATGGAAATTCAAGACTACGCGGACTGTCTTAGGGAAAAGTTACTATACATCCACGAATTAGTTAGAGAAAACACGGAGAAAGCCAGTGACCGAATGAAGACACGATATGCTTTCAAAGCTAATTCTATAGGATTTTAGATGAATGATAAAGTCTAGTTATATAATCCGCTACGGAAGAAAGGAAGATCTCTCAAGCTAATGCCAGTATGGGACGGGCCTTATATAGTCATCAAAAGAATTCATGACGTAGTGTATAGAATTCAACGTAGCCCCAGAGGCAAACTGAAAGTTGTGCACATCGACGGGCTCACAGCATATCACGAACATGAAGTAGCTAATCGCGACAATCAGGTTAAAAAGGGAGGCAATGTTACGGCTAGCAACCATCCGAATGTTTTTCTGCTACCCTATAGAACTAGCCTTGTCACGTCTACGCATAACTCACCGCTGCGCTGCCGGAGACTCAGGAGCTGTGGAATTCTCCCGATGTCTGGTCGAGAATATTATAGAGAGGCCTCGCTTCGGCAGGAGAATTCGGGATAGTTTTAAGACTGTTTATCAATAGCGGAGAAAATGCGAATAAATGCAGTTAGTTAATCATTGAGTGTTGAATTGTAAAGAGCTATTAGTTGTAAAGTTATAAGAGTAGTTTACTGTGTTTAATTGTATAGAGTAATAAAGAATAAAGAGAGTATTATTGTAAAATAGTAAAAGTTGTGATTGTCTTTCAGAACCCACGGGAAAAACGTAACAATATTATTATTATAATTAATTCTTCTTAACAATTCATAACACCTATAAGACATTACCTCCTCCTACCTATGTTAACAGCAAATTTAATGAAGAAGCTGCGTTAACACTCACTGTAATTTTTACCAGCGTTTCTTTTATAGGTCTGTTCGAAGATTCGCCATCTGCGATTCATCAAACGGTTCAGTCAAGTGCCTTCAGGCCATAGGTTTGAGCTTTAAAAGTAGTCTTTATACAGCACGTTTATTCTTATGCTTAATGTTTTTCCTACGTTATCCTTCATTACATTACACAGTATTTCGCTTGAAAATAAAATAATACATTTTAAGCAAATAGTACGAAATTAATTTATAATTCATGCAACCATGTTGTCATAATTAGCTTCATAATTAAGATAAGATAAGATAAAGATAATTTATTGATGGCATTATACAAAAATAGTATTTCCACATGTCACATAATAATAGCAAAGTCTAAAATACATTAGAAAAAAAAATACACACTACATCTAAAAATACATTAGAGAAAATACATACTCATAGCAAACGGTTAAATATTTTTTTCTATTTTAGTATCATAAAGAACTCTTTTCGATACGCAAAGTAGTGTCGAAAATAAGCTCTTTTCGACACTATTTTTGTTGACTGCTTGCTATGATATTAACAAAATTGTTCAATGTCAAAGCTCACTAGTAAAAATTTCGACACCGTTTTGAATGGGATTCCTAATAATACAGACGTCAAAAGTGACAAGATGGCCGTCCAACTTTTGATCGCGACTTGAATAAATTAATGTTTTTCTTTAAAAAACGTGCAAAATAGAAAAAATAATATAAAATACACGTTTTAAAAGACATTTAGCGCACTCGCACGTTAAGCGGGTCGTTTCCTAATTTCGTGCTCGTGCGAAAAAATATGGTCTTTTAAAACTAGTATCTTAATATACTATTAAAACACTATACTTAAAATATTTTCTTATAACATACATTTTGGACATCTTAAAAAGAAAAAGAAAGCAAGAAACAGGTACAATTAGAAAGTCAAAGGGCTATCCAAGTATTCCTGCACCGAATAAAAACTACCATTTAGTAAAAATTTTTTACATATATTCTTGAACTGTGTCATTGGCAGCTCTCTCAAGTGCAATGATATTTTATTAAACATTTTTATGGCCAGATACCCCGGGCCATTCTGACACCTCCTTAAACGATAATACCGACCAACAAAATCATCCCGATTTCTTGCAGCTGTGTACATCACGGTGTGTCATATCCAAGTCCAAATTTTTCCTCACGAACATAAGATTTTCAAGCACACATGGTAGTGTCATTATACCCAGACGTTTAAAAGCAAGCCTGCAACAGACACGACACCCCAAGCCAGAAATAATTCTAATTCCCTGCGCTGCAAGCCAAAGATTCTCTTTGAATGGGCTGCGTGACCCCATACAAGAATAGCATATGCCATGTTTGAATGGAAAATGCCAAAATATGATGTTTTTAGTACTGTTTCGGAGACACTTTCAGCATGACTTCGCAGCGCAAAACAACCGCTGGCTAGGGAATCAACATGTTTATCCCACAGTAACCTCTCATCGAGTTGAACTCCCAAGAATTTAACATTTGAGGTGTTATCAATAGCATTGTCAGTGTTTCTCATAGAATATATGACTTTTTGAGTCTAATCCTTGTTCAGGAGCAGCATATTTGCACAAAACCTAGCTTCCACTCTCTCCTCTACACGCACCAATCCCTCCAAAGCATCTGCAAGTGATGATGTGGCAATTGAGGCAGTAGTATCATCAGCGAAAAGTATGTATCGTGTAGAAAGATCTGACATAGGCAAATCATTGATATAGATCAAAAATAGGATTGGTCTCAAGATTGATCCCTGTGGCACACCAGTTGTCACCTTCATTTCCGTCGATGAAACCCCGGCAACTCGTATCATTTGACCTCTGTTTGTGAGATACGAAGTCAGAAGATGAATGCTACCTACAGTGAAGTGATATGACTGTAGTTTGCCCAAAAGAACCCGGTGAGAGACACAATCAAAGGCCTTACTCAAGTCACAGAACAAAGTGACATTAAACTCCAGGTTGTCAAATGACTTGAGTATATGCCCGATTAGATCCAGAATGCCCAAAACCATTTCCTTATTCTTTCTAAAACCAAACTGGGTTTTTGTGAGATAGTTATTTGTTTCAAAATATTGAACTATTCTTATCGACATACATTTCTCCAATATTTTGGAGAAAATTGGTAGTAAGCATATGGGTCGATAGTTTTCCGGTAGTGAATGATCCCCTTTTTTATAGATTGGCCTTACCAAAGCAGTTTTAAATATAGATGGAAAGGTATTTTCTTTAAAACAGAGGTTAATGAGCTTGGTGAGAGGATAAATGATGATATTTTTTATTGTTTTAATTAATTTAACATTCATGCCATGTATTAAATACATCAGGACTGATTTCAGTAGGTGTCTGGACTTTTTTAGAAGTGCCTAGTTCATGGTTAATGATTTGCCATACACATTTAGAAGCATTATTGGAATTCTTTATTAGATTATCATTGTATTTTATTTTAGCATCGCTAATGGCTTTTTTATATGTAAGTTTGAATCGTTTATATTCTAACACATAACTTGGTTGCCTATATTGGCTACTTAGTTCACCTAATAAATTTAAATGGTCTCGCATTTGTCTTATAGTGTTATTGAACCAGCTTATCCTATTACCCTGATCCAATCTTACTACATAGTTTCTTTCTGGGAACAACTCCGAAAACAATGCTCTTATGAGATTCCTAAATCTATTAAACTTGTTGTCTACGCTTACCCCAGTGGTATTTACAAATTCAAAGTAAAGTGCAGCCACAAGATTGTAAAATTTTGTTAGTCCTACATGTGTTAATGGTCTGCATTTTTTATTGACCTGGTTGACATCTTTCGCATCACAGGCTGATACGAACTGAAGCAACTGACCTAGATGGTCGGATATACTAAGGTCTGTCACCCTGGCCGCGTATGCGTCCTCATGAAGATTAACAAATATGTTATCCAGACATGCTGCATCTCTGGTTACTCCACTGATTGTTGGATGTAGACCAAAGCTCTGCAGCATATCACACAACCTTATTGTATTAGATAATTTTTATGATTCCAAATTTATATTTACATCTACGTATTAACACTGGATTTTAATACCTACTCACTTCGTCTAACCAACCACTCTAAATTTTGAATTCATCCTTTTTCAAGCCGACTCAAATCCTCAAAATCAACTTTTGCATGCATATGAGATTTAATAACGAATAGTCATTGTGCTTCCGAAAAAAGAAATAATGCAAACTTTTATCCTCTGGAGCACCGCCGCCTGAATTTCCAGTACTTATATTTGTATTTCGTTGAGAGACAAAACATATTGTAGGGATTTTCCGATTCTAAATTTGCATAGCGCATTTTGATATTTCATTCAGATTTGTTTAAACTTTCCATAAATTAAATCCTTTGCAGGATTATTACTGACTGGGACGTCTGTAGCTTACATTATTAACCCATCTTCTAGGTCCTATAGTAATATAAAGTGATATTGCAATCAGAAAAGGTATACGATTTTTTTAAAGGATTAGATGCTAATTAATAATGTAACTTTTTACTTAATAGTAGGAAATAACATTTTACACCAGATTAGATCACTCATGTTAGGACTAAAAAATTCATGTAAACCGACATTTTATTCATATGGGAAAAATGAAGGCTAAATATTATGTTTCCGAACCCCATATGTATTGCATAAATACTACAATAAGAAAGTATATAAATATGTTTCGCAAATTTGGCATGAGGACTACATTCTCAGCAATCTGTTGTCCAGTCTAAAGGTATCGAACTCGTTCCACATATATCACATTAGGTTTAATTTAATATATATTTTTTTTATCCAAATCACTGAGAACGTCTCTACGTTAAGAATATTAGAAGAAATTAATTTCCAATTATAATTAAAAATATTAATTATTTTCTTAAAACTTGACCTAATTTTCTCTGTAACATTTATAACGGTCTGCAAGTACATACAAAATCAAAAATTTAATTTTATACATACTATTAAATATTCTAGTGTTAAGCCATTTGATACTAGGGACAGAAATAAAAATCAGCTTTATGTTATAGATATTGATTAACTGACGCATAGAAACATGTTTTTTTATCGCAAAAAAATTATCGCACTTTAGAAAAATACTCTGGCTCACTATTGGGTCCAAATTATAAATCAAGTTTTTGAATATTTCGCCGGACTCTAAGTTGATTATGACAGATTCTAAATCTGCGCCGTGACTTCTGAGTATGTAGGACCACCATAGGGCCTTGGATTTCATATTACAGTTCATCAATATGGATAGGTCTGATAATATTAATTTCCGAAAGATGAAGAGCTATATATGATTTTTTTAAATTTACTTGAGACATGTTCCCTTCGTTCAATAAATTGTCAATTTTTCATTAATTTACAATCCAACATACGTATAGTTTGTAACGCCATTGTCATGTAAATCTAGCATACCCTTTAATCTATTATACTCAGGTATTACATAAGGTTGTTGAATAAATATATCTAATCTTTCTTTTCTGTTATAATATTTTACTCTGCTTAGAGATTCTACATTATAAATATGATTTTCGACTAACTAAATTGTCATTCCAATGAACTATCGCTATGTTCGATACAGCATCTTAGGCACCACGATCTGCTTTTAAAATACTTTTACCATTTGTCGCAGAAAAAAAAAACAAAACTGTTCGAGGGACGAGAAAATATTGTAAAAACAAGATTTGATGATTTGGAGATTTTTCCATAACAGACAATAAACTTATGGCAACATCGCTCTGAGGGATTTTTATTTTAAGCTGCAGCATATGGGAGAGTATAGAAGAGATAATCATAGACTAACAAAGGCACTATAGGTTGAAACCGAAATGACCAGGCTTACATATTAAAGTATTTTGCGGGAGTGTCGGCCAAAGTATGATAGTATCTATTGATATCTTAGGTACAACTCGGGCTTTCCTTCTGATGGTACCTTGATGGAACTTGGAATGTATGCTTCCATTCCTGAGGAGGTAACTTGCGTAATATCTTCGCAACAGACTGACCGGTCGTCAGTGCCAAAGCAGACATCGAGCCGTGGAAAATCGAGATAGAATCCTCTTAGTCGTCCCAGTTTGCTTGATTGTAATGCCAGATTTTATGAGGCAAGGGTGGATCCTTCTGTAGGAGTAGTATATCACAAATCGTTGTAATAAGTTTGCGGTCGGAAGTGCTTTGTGGCGGACCATCTGTAATTGTGTACTAGGCAGGGTTTGTGGTTAGAAGAAGACAGGAGGGCGGCAAATTCACCGCTCTCTGAGTTCCGGGTTGGTTCGACTATAGCATGCTGCTGATGGCAACCGCTTCAGATTCTCTACCTTCATCGTCGGTCTTGTGATGTTTGAGCTATTTGATAATGTGGGCATTGAAGTCTCCCACAACGATTATTTTCGAATTGGGGTGGTCGACCTGTATTAGATCAAAAGTGCTAGCTAATGTGTTAAGAAAGCTTTTGTATTCTCTATCTCTTATAAGGCGATAGGAACAGCATATGGACTTAATTAATTCCTTGGCGGTGAACTTGAACCACATGACGCCAATGTTGTTCGGGTCGAGTGATTCCTCACGGTGGCACAAAAGGTCGCTTTGGACGAAAAGGCATATTTCGAACTGATGTTTAAATCGGGAGTGTAGGACTTAACCAGGGTAGGGGGTAGTTTACAGTTGTTGTAGAACATACTTGTGTTTCTGTAAAGGCTCGTATGTGTGGTCTATTTGCTTGTAGATTTTGGTGTCCGAATTAATATTTGTATCTAGGAATCTTATGTTATAGAAATCTATTCTAAATTGGTCAGAAATTCTTGGTTGATTTGTTGTAAAAGTTCTCCTATTTTATGAACAGTGATTATATAATATCCTTCAACTATTTCCAGGGGAACAAATCAACGGATATAT
>MU184441.1:111367-123490 GCA_016904865.1 Pissodes strobi | reverse complement strand
CTTCAGGGATGCAACATTTTTAATTTCTTTGACATAGAGTTCTCCAAATATTAATATATTCAAAAAACGGCTAAACTAAATATTATTAAAGAAAAATTGTTAAATCATGGATGAATTTTCTAGTGTACGAAACATACTTATGTGCCAGTTAATGTCTTGCCTAGTTTTAGTTAAGTATAATAAGTTTCTTTTTGACTACTTTCATCAATTAATGCGTCATCACTTTTTAATTGCGGAAATATATTATTTAAATAAACAAAAACAAATAAAACCTTATAAGGGATGTTATTTTCTCCGTTTGCTCAAACGCGGTGATTTAATCATTCAAATGTTCAAAATTCTAAATCTTCCGTCAAGAGTACTGTAGAGTATATAGTTCTTGGAAAATCATCAGCACTACCAGACAAAACTATATAGTATTTCTAATATAACTTATAATTTGTAAAGTGCACAATATAACACTATGACTAAAATTGTTGTTGGTCTGCGACATAAATATTGAAACGAACATTGCAATGCAACTTAAATAATATACGAACTTAACTTGGACTCATTTTTTGTTTGTTTAAGGACAAGTAGACAGAAGGCTGTTATATATTTGCGTCCAAAATTGATTATCAACAGCAATTTGCAAAATAAGCAAAGGATACCACTATAATTTAACATAATTTATTTCCAAATATTTACAAACTTGAGCACAGTATGCACTGTTCTTCATCAAAATCCTTCCTGCCAAACAAATGTGTTATTTGAATAACTTCTACTTGTGTCATTCCTAGACTGCCCATCTTTTCGCGAATCCGAATCTAGAAGACATGGACAATACGTTCTGATCAATCATCAACGAAATATAATAGGTTTTATACATCCCATACTCTACCAGACGAGACTGAGCCTAAGTCAACAAGTCAAATATTTGGGAGTTATTTTAGACAGTAAATTGACGTGGAAGGCACACGTTGAACAGGTGGTGAATAAGACAACCGCGATTATGTGGCAACTAAGGAGAACGGTAGGTAAGAAGTGGGGTTTAAAACCTTACATCCTCCAGTGGCTGTACACTGCTGTGATAAGACCGAGGATTTCCTACGGATCCGTGGTCTGGTGGCCAGCGGTGACCAGAGCCACTAATGCCCAGAAACTGGCCAGACTGCGAAGGCTGGCTTGTTTGGGTATTACCGGAGCATTGAGAACAACTCCCGGAGCAGCACTGAACATCATCCTGGGGCTGCCCGACCTCCCGATCTGGATTGAGAGAGAGACGATGGCGGCTCACAAAAGGATGATCGACAGTGGCCTATGGCGAACGCACTACACAGGGAAAGGCCATACGACTATTGCCGCCAAAATGAGTAGGGATCTACCCACCATTGCGATCAAAGGCAATATTCCAGATGGCAGATTAAGACTGAGAAGGAATTTCCAAGTGGAATTTCCATCAAGGGAAGAGTGGCTGTCAGGCCAGGTACGTACGCCGAGCGGCGTACACGCATGGTACACTGACGGCTCATGCATGGCTAATTCACAGTCATCCGGGGCCGGTGTATACCTAGACAACACTAAATCAGGAGAAAGCACTTCGCTGGGGAGATATGCCACTGTGCTATTTTGGAAGTAGCAACCAAGGCGGAAGTAACAGAAGGTGTAGAGAGTATATATATTTACTCGGACAGTCAAGTCGCTCTCAGGGCGATCCACAAAACCCAGGGCAAGCTGTAAGCTAGTTCAGGAATGCAGAGACGCCCTAGACAGATTGGCTGTGCACAAGGAAGTAAGACTCAGATGGGTTCCAGGGCACAGTGGCATCGAGGGCAACGAACGGGCCGATGAATTGGCCAGACAAGGCTCAATGAGCCACCTCGTCGGTCCGGAACCTGGTCTGGGCTTAAGTAAAAGGCAAATCTCTCAGGAACTAAATAACTGGGCCTGGAACAAGACAAAGCACAATTGGAGAGGAAAAGAAGGATGCAGACAAGCCAAGCAAATGATTCTAAATCCCGACGGATCCAGAGCAAGGCGACTGCTAAAAAAGAGCCGAGAGGACATCAGGAACTTGGTAGGTATTCTGACCGGGCATGGAAGCCTAAACAGACATCTGCACCTTATCGGCGTGAGGGACAGCCCACTCTGCCTGAACTGCGGGACAGGGGAGGAGTCCTCATACCACTATATAGGAATTTGTGATAGGTGGAGTCGCGTAAGGAGGAAGATACTGGGAGCACCAACACTTGCTCGGGAAGATCTAAAGGATCTGGACTGGGAGGACGTCCTGACCTTTATCAAGGTGACGGGCCGTTTCAGTGCGGGCCGGGTGTTGGAAGTAGCCAGGTAGGGGAGGGCGGATCGGGGATGGTGAAAAGGGACTTATAGGCCTACTTACCGGGCTTCGGCCCCCCCACCCTTACTACTATTACTACTACTACTACTACTCCTGGCAGAAGTTGACCCAGTAAAATCTATCGCGGATCTTGTCAATATTTTTATTCATTCCGAGATGAGCACCAACTTTCCATTATGTACTTCTTCCAGGACTTCCGATACCCTTTTCCTTGGTACCACCAACTGTGTCTTCACTACTTTACCATTGGCGCTTTCCCAGGTTCGTTTAAGAAGTCCATTTTCACTGAGCCCACAGAGATTTAAAAGTAAATCCCTTAGTTGGTCTCCAGCTTGGTCTCGGTTGACGTTCTTCTTTAGCTTTTAGCAGTAGTACTATTTCACTATCATTAAGTTGATCTTTTCTAAGTTGCTCTGTGGTCCACTGCTGATCAACCTTAAACTTGATTCGCCTAATGGGAGTGATTCCTTCTCGTTGGTCTATTATTTGGCAATATTTACAATTATCCTCGCATGACCTTCTGGATAAAGCATCTGTATTATTATGTCATCTCCTTTCCCTGTGCGTAGCCTTAAAGTTATATTGTTTTTACTTTTCCTGACTTGAACTTAATATGTATTGGTGAACATCATCTGTAAACACAGAAAGTAGAATTTCATATACTAATTGATTATGCTGCTAGCTCATACCATGGTTGGAAAATCTTGCGCAATCGAGATACTGAATTATTGTCAAAGCCTAATATTTTATGGAAAAGAATTGAGAAGATTGTTGATATGTGAGTGGATTATTGTGAATTATCTGCCACAGGATTTACAATTTTTAAGTGTGCTGTATTTACTATTTCTATAGCGTGCTGAACTTTTTAATGTATTTTTAGATGGCTTAACGCATGCATTGGATTTTATTTTAGAATAGGATTTTAAATATTTAGTTGTAAATGGTCATTTCAATATATCTATTAAAATCGATAATCAGCGGAAAGCTGATATACTGGATTTGGTAAGGGAGAATAATGTAGAACAGCAAATATTTGTACAAAAGCGGCAATGCAAAATTCCAACACGTTTTTCTGATTGAAGTTAAAAGCAATATTTTTTTCAGTTAAAAAGAAACCTAGCCGTGTCGTATTGCAAATGCCCGGCCGCAGTAGTGGGGTCATTAGAGCGCCACCAGTTCTATCCAACTAAACTGAAAAAGCCCCGCTGGTGTTGTGCAGGGTGGCTAGGCCGGATTATTAAATCAAAAGGTACTTAATTTCAACCTAACAAGAAAACGAGAATATAGGCTGGCTTATTAAAACAAAAGGTACTCAAGCTTAACTTAACAAGAAAACACAGTCTAAAATTTAAGGAACAATATATTTGATACTAAGTTCTTTTTTTTGAAAACACAGCAACAATCTATCTGGAGTAAAATGGCAAGTTAAATAGAGATGTTAGTTAAAGACAAAAGAATGTCAAATGACAATTAAATTTAACTACTAACAGGTACAATATGGTGATTGTACGGAGACCAATTCTGTTGTTAATACTCGGTTCTGTATGCCTTACAAATAAATTTACTAAATACTACTAACCGAAGTGATCACTTTGTTGTTAACTAAGCTAATTACAACTAGGTATGCGTGCGCTAATAGCTGCACCGATTTTAAATGTAGCAATAATAATAGGTAGCAAAGAACGACCACAATAATTAAATCAATTGACTCGATAACTTAATAAAAGAAATAAAATTAGAATAAAACTATTGAAAGCTTGGCTATCAATGCTTGACTTATATTATAAAGAAAGAAAATTCAGAGCAATTAGATTAACCGGTCCGACAAACCAGTGAATAAATGAAAATAAAATTAATGAGCTATCTCAGAGCTTGGCGGTCAATGTTTGATTTATATTAAAAGAAGGAAAATTAAGAGCGATTATATTAAACTGGAAAAAAATATTAATTCATGAAAGATAAAGCTACTGTACGACACCCAAATCCGGTCGTCGACTCTGGTGGAGGCGCCGAGCACCTATAGATACCTCAGGTACTGCCACTCGATGGCCCCGAGGGGAAGATCTAGCCGAGGTCTCAATAGCTCGGTGTCAAGATGGGCTGATGATTGGACTGTGGCCCCCTAATCGAAGTTGTGGCCCGCTAGTAAAACTTCTGGCCTGCTAGCAAAGTTGGAAGCCTGCTGGTAAGACCTGCTTCTCGCCTGCTTGTAAAAGTTGTGGCCCTCCAGTAAAACCCTCAAATAACCCAGTGCGCATTAGGCGAAGCCCCCTTACTTTAATAAAAACCATAGCCCCCCCTTGCATAAATATATTTTCCTTATAAAACAAATTCCCCCGAAAAAAAACCATGGACTTGCAATGACCATCAGCAAATAAAAGAGGTACCAAGGCACAAACAACTTGAATATAACAAAGATAGGGATGAATCACCTCTAAAAGAAAATATAAACTTCCCCATAGGATCAAAATTAACGTTACATTAAAATAAAAGTTTGGATTAGATAAAATGGAGTAGATAAGATAACATATGGGACGCAAAGCAAATGGCGGACCATGCACAAAAAAAAGGTAACACATATAAGCAAATAAATCATTAACTTAGGCAAAAACTCTAGCAATAATTACCTCGTTAGTGTGTGTGAGGGCTAAGGGAAATTCGACGGTCTCGGTCTTATATGACGACCCTGGAAAGCCTCTAGAAATAATGGAAAAAAAACCGTTAGCGTCCACGCGCTTCACAAGCATTAAAAAAAAATTTAATTCCAGAGAAAATGCTTACCAGTACAGTATTTAGATCCCGAAAATCGGTAGTGTCAAAGCACCAAGAGATACCACAGTATATCCTCAATAAATGGGCGGAATTAAATCACAAACTAAATGTGGAATCTCTGAGACTGCACTCACGGCAAACCTTCTTCTCGCCTTGAAAGGTACTTTCGGAAGAACTCTCGATTGTCAATTTTTCTTTCTCCTTCTACGAGATCAAACGCTACGTCATGAAACATGTCCCGTGAGTTCGATACAGGGAATAATTCTAAGATAATAACCGCCTTAGCTCTCGTTTATTAGGTGAATAAACGACGGCGGAAGCCAGAAATAGTGAGCTAAAATTACATTTTTCAAGAAATGCTATGAAATACTCCTACGAAAATGATAAACCTTTAAAAATCTAAATCGAGAGCGACAATCACGGGACGATAGTCCATTCCTATTATTCGCAACGAACCTTACAAAAACCACAGCCTGGCGGGTAAAGAGATAAATATATTTAAAAGCAGAGGTCCCAAAACGATCTAACGATCTTCAGAAATGGCGGCCGGCAATTGGAGCTCAACATACCAAGGGGTTCCCAAAAGGTTATGAAATATTCAAACCAAAATTAAAATGTGGATCGACGAGTCAAATGCAGCGTATTTGTGGGTTTTATTAACAGAATTCTTAAAAATATAAAACGGTTTGCTG
Source organism: Pissodes strobi (assembly GCA_016904865.1). Taxonomy (NCBI): domain Eukaryota; kingdom Metazoa; phylum Arthropoda; class Insecta; order Coleoptera; family Curculionidae; genus Pissodes; species Pissodes strobi. The sequence goes on along the minus strand of MU184441.1, from coordinate 117,688 downwards.
GCTGTTCCACGATAATGTAACATAGATCAATCCAAGCTATTCTAATAACAATGTGTTTCGATCAACTAAAATGAATATAGTCACAACGTGTTATAAATGCTAATACAAATTATATCGTTAACCCATACTTAGAATAGAGTTAATTTACATTAAGAAATGCGGCAATTTCAAGCGTATTTACAGCAAATCGAATCAATACATTTAGAATTAATAAACCGATGAGTGCAAAATACAGCATCTTTTTTCCTAAATGCGGCATATAAATGAAATTTTAAAAATATTTGACATTGGCAAAGTGAATGAATTTTAGTGCTCTATTGTGATATTGTCATGTTTAGTTATCCGTGACGCCACGCCTTGGTTGGCGTGCAGGTTAGATAGCTCAGATTAGGGATCGATCTACGTCAGATGAGAAGAGATAATAAAGCAGGCACTTCGGTAAAACAATAACAACGTCTATTGATCAAACACTTAATAGAAAGCAATAACAATATCAAAGACTTAATGAGTTTACACAATACCCGATTACTAAAACACGCGGTTGAGGTACGTTTTATAGTTATTTATGATATAAGTGCTAAAAGTGACGTTTTATTTTGTGAGAAGGGAAGTTTGGGACACGACGCCGAAGGCGGAGTGTCCCATCCCTTCGAACAAATTAAAATCACTTTTAGCACATATATCATACAATATTTTTTCTACAAACACCATTCAAAGTATAAATCAATGCATTTCTTACGTTATTAAATTTATAAAACATCATTTTGAAATCAAATTATTCATCAAGTTTATTGTTGCTACGGTAATGAAAATTCAACCGTTTGTTGACAAGTATCTAACTTCAAATCTCGTGACATGGAAAGTGATCAAGAAAATTAATTTCTTCCTGCGGATATAGAAGAAGCTGGTAATAAAGTCACTTTCGAGTTATTGCCTAGTAAGCAACATTACGAGTTTTCGTACAACCGTTTCATTAGATGGCGCGATCTGAAAAATGTTAGTGGCAAGTTCAGTCTGATATAAAACATTTTTATATTTTCGCACCAGTGCTAAAAGTAAATTACTTTTAGCACCAGTGCCATAAAGTGACATTTTAGACACTGACGGCATGCGTTAAAAATTGTACTTTTAGTGACGTTTGTAGAAAAAAGTGTTTATAGGTATCTGTATTATAATAAAGTTCTTTTAGAGCGGTGTTTAATTTATGATTAAGTTTGGTTATTCTATGCGATATATGTTTAAAGTCCTTGGTTCATCTTAATTTCGCCCAGCACTTTAAGGCACTATAACAGTTTAACTTTAAAAGTCGCCTAACTTAGAATTTTGCAGATCTATCGTAGATTCAACATTAGTACTTTTAAAGCAGGAGTCCCCCAAGAAATACGTTGCTGTGAACTGCACCTCTCAAATTCTTTCTGAGGATTTATAAAGATTAGGATACGGTTAGGAGCCCTACTACATTCCTGTGGACTGCAGAAACTGAGCGGAATAGGTGAGAGACAAAAGCCGCCCGGACTGGTGGTCCGCTGGACTATTTATATCATAAAATCTGCTAACCAATGCAATATTAAGGTTCATAATTGCTTCCGCTACTTGCTAGCATTGTTTATAAATTAAGTTAAATGTTTACATGATATTTTTTAAGTCCAAACTTAGGACAGGGTGATAATTAGTTAGTAATTGAAATGTTTCTAGTAGTTTACAATCTGGAACTAACCTCTACAATTTCTATATCTCCGATCATTGCGCAATGAAAAGTCCTACTCCGATGGGTGTGAATCTCAGGCCAGAATTGTGTGTATGCGGACCTGCTGCAACTAAAGGTATTAATAAAATGTATGCACGGCCCAATCAGCAGGATTAAAGCATCATCCCTGCTGGCAATGTTTATTAAATTAAAAGTGGGAATTGATGAGATGAAAAAATGCCTCATTTAGCATATTATGCATATAGGAGCCAAATTTTGAGTATTTTAAGATAGTCCTATGAAAATAGCCAATTTCAGAAAATTCACCCCACTAAAATATTGGCCTATATAGACCCCACGCATGGGAAAAAACAAAAAGATATCATAGACCGGAGCCGAGATCCAATTTGCTGTGCAGTGCCAGAGGTCCCCTTTTTAGAGGCAACATACAAACCATACCCGCGAAGGAACCTATAGCCCAAAAAATGCTAGTTATAATGAGGAGAAAATGGAGATCGATGTTCTACGGTCTTCCCAACGTAACAAAACCCTCAAAGCAAATATGTAGTGAAGTTCCAATCTTGGAAATTACGTGCATCAGCACAATATACGACAAATAGGTACTTGCCACTCAGATATTCGAAATTTCACTTAAGACAAGTTATAGAAATCCAAACTATTACTCTAAAACTTGCTGTTTTCACTCCGGAAGACACGTTTTCTCTCCAAGTCAGTCGTCGCGTATGTGCGACGACTGAGTAGTTGCCTCAAAAACTTGGCCAAAAGTCGGTTTTTCAAATCACGCGTTGCAAAGAAAACTCCATGCGGCCATGGCCTACTATACCTTACTTCTTCCTTCCGCGTATCCCGCCTGGCTTTGCGCGCAATCTCTGCTTACGCATACAGGTTCAAATTTGTTGCTGGGTAACGCATTTTCATTGCATTTTTTTGACGCGATTAAAACCGGTTTATTTATTACTGTGTCAATTCAAATAATACAAGTATGTTTTATATTTTGATATATTTATTTGTCTTTTGAAGCGTTTGAATTCAGCAATAATCAATTTTTGGCATATATGTGACAAAAATGGTCTCTATTATATTTTTTAAATAAAAGTCAAGAAGTGTAAACGTTCAGGTTCCGGAACTTTCCCGGCTTACTTTTAATACCATTTTGATACATCATTTTGTACTTAATCAGAATAAGAAACGAAAAATTCTGATAAATTCCGATTGATTTAAAAAAATATATTTTTGTTTGGTAGTGTCTATCCTACGAGAAAAAGAGAAGTTTGTTTTTATCGACTTCTTATTTTTGTTCGTTCTGGATTCGTCCACTGGAAATGTACCTGTTTCAAGATATGACCTTTATAAGATTGTGCGAGAGTGAAACACCGAAAATTAGATATTTCATATCTAGAAAAAAAAGTTAGGGAAAAGTTGAATTGCCGAGACCATAATATGTATCTAGCAATCACAAAATCTCTTTCTCTTTCAAGATTTAATGCTGAATTCAAGACCAAATGGATCGCTTCAAGCTACAAAGGGAGTTATTTTGAAGTAAGATACAAAACTTAGCTTTCGGGATCGGAATTTTTCCCCAAATATGTGCCTGTAAAGAAGGGTCGACCTCAGAAACTCTTCTCAGAATGCAGCGAGCGAAGCAAACGAAGAAAAACAGAATCTTTCCGAATTGAACTAGACTCTGATGAAAAGATTTATGCAACTCAGATGGTGCTTAGAAAATCGGGACAAAACAAAGCTGCCCGAGTTATCAAAAATGTGACTTGTACCACTCCAACGAGGGCGAAAAATATATTAAAGCTATGAAGAACACATCAAACGTAATAACACAAATGACATCTTTGCAAGCATTGTCTTTGTTTGTGGAATGAGAATTCACAAGACGACAATATGAATTAATTCATCAAAGTGCAAAAACAAGATTTCCATGCTACTCAGCTTTTCAAAAGGAAAAGAAAGAATCTTATCCGCCAAAAGAAAGTTACTGCATAACCGAAATTTCGGCTGAATTGCGGCTGCAACCATTGATTGATCTGACTGCCCAGCGATTGATTTTAAGTTTATTTGAGGGGTTACAGAGCTTGACTGCAGAAGAACAGATGCACCTCACACTTGTTTCAAAATGAGGCTGTGATGGCTCACAGCTGACAAAACTCAAATAAAAAATTGAAGCCATTGGCGAAAGTGATGCCCAAATTTTTCAAAGTTCGTTTGTTATACTGCAATTGTTCACTGAAAATTCTTTTGGAGAAAAAAAAAATGTTTGTCAAATTCCTACTCCAAGTCCTCCACGTTATTGTCACCCTATCCGGATTCGATTTGTCAAGGAAAGTGACCAGGTAATTAATGAAGAAGTCCAGTTTGTTTCCAGTCAGGTTGATCTGCTCCGAAAGAGTAAAATTGAAGTTGGGGAAATTATGGCCGAAATAATACACAAATTTGTTCTGACCATGGTAGATGGAAAAATGTGTAATCCTTTGTCTGGCACAAAATATACGCAGAAGTGCTACATTTGTGGTGCCACGTCAATGAATTTTAATACACTCAATAAAATTTCAAGTTACCCAGTAAATGAGGTAAACTTACAATTTGGCCTATCAACTCTCCATGCGAGAATACGGTTTTTTGACAGTGTACTTCATTTGTCATACAAATTGTCTGTGAAACTTTGGCAAGTGAGGAAGAACAGTGAAGAGGAGAAAATAGTATTGGAACGAAAAAAAACAAATTCAATCAGCGTTCAAAGAAAAAATGGGCTTGCCTGTTGACATACCCAAAGCAGGGTTCGGGAACACAAATGATGGCAACACCTCTCGTGGGTTTTTTGGTGTTGTTGAAATGTCCGCTAAAATAACTGGCGTAGATGTCCGTTTACTGCAAAGATATAAAGCTATTTTAGAAGTTTTAACATGTGCTTTGAAAATTGACGCAGAAAGTTCTCAAACTATGCATTAGACACAGCAAAATTATACGTAGAGCTGTATAAGTGGTACCCTATGCCGCCCATAAAATTCTGATACATGGAGCTTCAGTTATTTCTTCAGCTATCTTGCCTATTGGTCATTTATCTGAAGAAGCAGCTGAAGCACGAAAGAAATACTTTAGAACTTATAGAGCAGGGTTTGCTCGGAAATTTTCGAGAGAAGATTGAAATATTGACGTGCTAAATAGACTTGCTAAAATCGGACCCTCTTCTAAGTAGTTTAGGACAAAATTAAAAAAAATAATAAAACATCGTATTCCAAGGAAGCTCTTGAAATGATCCTACCGGAGTCAAATATAATATGCACATTGCTGGATCAAGAACAGGGCGTTTCTTCTGCAGAAAACAGTGACTGGTCTTCTGAAGATTAAGTTAACTTAGTGGTGTCTCGATAAAATAAGATATTTAATGTGTTTTGAAATTTTTTAGCGTAAGTTAGTTGATTTTTTATATTATTATTATTATTTTAAAATTGAAGTTAATATTATTAAAAAAAGATTAAAAAGGATTATTTAAATATGGCGCTCATAAGATAAGATTATGTCGAAGATGGTTGTTGAAATTCGAAAAATCGTATTCAAAAATATTGTATTTAGGATGTAAAAAATTATAAACATTTTTAGTTTAAACTATAACCCAAAATAATAATTAATCATTTTCAAAATAAATCGATGAAAAACATTTTGGCGTTTATCACAAATCAACTTCTATAATAAAAACATAAAAAATGTGACTTTTTGAAAAAAAAACTTGAATCAGTATCCCAAAAGGCAACTTTTCTCTAATTTAACTGACCTAGTAACTCTTATCATTTTCGAAATAATAGTGGTGTCATTTAACGGACACCCTGTATAATATATGCAAATTGAATCGAATATGATAGTTTTTTCACTTAAATTAGTTGAAAATTCAATAAACCAGATAACTGTATGCTCTAATTAGGAGATATATCAAAAAACAATTTAGGCCAAGTTTTTAAAGCAAATACTCGTATGTGCGTCGAAACTCGAAGAAAAATCTCGACTCTCGTACAAAAAAAACCTACTTCGTCAATAGTAGGTCATCCGATGATTGGCAGTGTCGAATCGCCACCAAGCCACAGCTAGAATTTATTGACTGTTTAAATTCGATTATGCACGATTTGAACCCTTAGCGCATCCTTTCTGTTGGTCAGCAATTATCTTGTTTGCCTCACAGTGGGCATATAGCCGGTGCGCTAAGCAGGTTAATTAAATTTGTGGACTCTCCAAAATTGTTCAACATCGTCACTGTTGGGGAATTTGTTGTTCGATTTTCTAGTCCTCGTATTTAACGTTCTATAGAATGCTTTTCTAATCGTTGGAATAACACATTATCTCGTTTTCTTTTATTACTTGATTTGTACCTCTTTGAACGCGCTGAAAATACAGATAATTTTTGTTTTAAAGTGTCAAGACATTGCTGGTGTGTTTGGTTTTCTGGATCAACACGAGCATGGATTCGATATCGAGTCTTAATTAATAGATCGCAAGCTTCCAGCCTTTACTTTAATATTATTAATATTATTATTATTATTATTATTATTTATTTTTTTTAAATCTCGATTGATTCGGTATTGTCTCTATGCCGGAACATATTTGTTCAAGGC
>MU184441.1:56304-99426 GCA_016904865.1 Pissodes strobi | reverse complement strand
AAAAGATGATGATGGCCCCTTGAAGGCGAAACGTCGGATTCCAAACTGGATCCCACCATTGGATAGAGCAGAAAAGTGGCAATGCAAAAGTGCAATTCAATTTGAAATACATTTTCAAATAAGCTTAGGAAAAAAATAAAACGATCTGTCAATTTGACCGACACTGTATTTCTTACGGTTTTCGAGTTCCACATACCTAGACTCGAATTCCAGCCACCCTGTACAGGGTGGCTCGAATTCGTGTCTATGTATGGGGAACTCGAGAACCGTACGAGATACAGTGTCGGCCAAATTAAGGCAAAATTGCGCATTTAGGTGCCTAGCAAAATGCCGTTTAGAAAGTTTTAAAATTGCGAGTATTTCCGGAGATATCCGGAAAAAACCGAACTTTTGAAAATTCGTTTTATTTTTTTCCTGGGCTTATTTAAAAACGGATTTCAAATTGAATTGCACTTTTGCATTGCCACTTTTCCGCTCTATCTAATGGTGGTATCCAGTTTGATATCCGACGTTTCGTCTTCAGGGGATCATCATCAACTTTCTTTTTTTAAATACGAACTTTAATTTTCTCTATCGTTTTTCAGATGGTATTGGCGTTATTAATATGACTATGTGCTTTTATTTTTTTTTATTTTTTTTTTATTTTTTTTTATTTTTATTATGTTTTTAATTATATATTTTGCTTTGGCGTAATTTTAAATAATTTAAGGTAGGTACTTTTAAAATTTTTATATTCCATAAAAATATTTTATTTTGTTTTTTGTATTAAGTGGAAAATTGGAGCGTATTAAAAATAAAAAATAGTAAAATTATTTCTTACGAGAATATGGCCATGAACTATTACTCAAACAAGTTGCTTACTGTAAAGATAAAATATTCCCAACTTTTAACGAATTAAAAAATTTATTTAATAGAGAACATCAAAAATTTATAATCATACTACGTGATACTATAGGAACTTTGATGGAAAAACACCTATTGGACTTTTGCTTATAAATAAAATGCACTAAGCAACGTGTTTGAGTAATAGTTCATGACAATATTTTAATTTTTAATACGGGCTCCAATTTTCCACCTAATGCAAAAAACAAATAAAATATTTTTATGGAATATGAAAATTTCAAAAGTACCTACCTTAAATTACTTAAAATCACGCCAAAGCAAAATATATAAAATAAAAATAATAAAAAAATAATGAAAACACATACTCATATTAATAACGCCAATACCATCTGAAAAACGATAAAAAAATTAAAGTTCGTATTTAAAAAAAAAAGTTGATGGTGATCCCTTGAAGACGAAACGTCGGATTTCAAACTGGATATCATCATTGGATAGAGCGGAAAAAGTGGCAATGCAAAAGTGCAATTAGATTTGAAATCCGTTTTTAAATAAGCCCAGGAAAAAAATAAAATGATTTTTCAAAATTTCGGTTTTTTCCGGATATCTCCGTAAATACTCGGAATTTTAAAACTTTCTAAACGGCATATTGTTAGGCACTTAAATGCGCAATTTTGCCTTAATTTGACCGACACTGTATCTCTTACGGTTTTCGAGTTCCCCATACATAGACACGAATTCGAGCCACCCTGTACACATGGAAATCGCCAATAGACACCCCGGAAAACATTATTACAAATCAAATAGACTACATTTCACAAATAGACGATTCAGAAATTCGGTCAAGTCAGCCAAAGCCTAACCAGGTGCTGAGATTTATTCCGGCCAGGTACTTCTGCTTTCGAGAATATATACTAAAATGATGTGAATTACAAGGGAAAGAACATTTAAAGTGGTAGGCATAGAAAAACTTGGGAATTAAACCATAAAATCACACGCTAAACAGGATATCAACAACAAAGTAATAGAAATTTATAACCAATTCAATCAAGAACTAGATACAGGGAAGACGTGGAATGCAATAAAAACGCAGTCACAAATATAAGAGAACGTAAGCTGAAACCAGACATGGAAATAAAAAAAAATCATACATAACAGCGAGCATTCTTAATCTAATGGATGAAAGACGAATATACAAACACAGAGACAAAGATAAATACAAGGAGATGCATAGAAGAGTGCTCAGGGAGATTAAAAAAGTAAATGAACAATGGCTAGACAAGAAATGTAAAGAGAAACATGATTCTTTCAACTTTCACAGAAAAATTATATACACGGCGGGTCTACGTAAATCTCAAAATATTAGTGTAATATCTGGCAAACAGAATAGGGTTTTTATGGCAGTGGCACACACACTAAAGGGAGATCCTATGGCACTCGACGAGTGGTGTGTGTGCGAAGATCTTGATTGACACGGTTGTTGAATAGGTTGTAATTTGGGGAAAACAGATGTCCTGTGTGAGTTCCATAGTAATGCAGTGCGCCAGACAAAGGAGTCCTTGTAAAGCGATATTCAAGGTGTTTCCAGTTGTACAATGAACGCGTGCGATCTTGCCATCTGTCGTGACTGTTTGACAGGCGATGCTGGGGGCGAAATGACGCGGGCCAAATCCTGGGAACATCTGGCGTGAAAATATCTGTAAAATAGGGAGATCTCGGCCACAGCACTGAGATGGATGAAGTGAGAGATGTGGAAGGATTATATGGAGGAACTTTTGTACGTGGAAGAAGTCATAAATTTGATTGAACGGGGAGACACCAGTCCGCAGATTACGCTGACCGAGTTGCGCAATGCTGTTCAATGACTCAATAACATAATGACAAAAGTCCAGGATCTGACCGAATATACGAAGAAATAGAGAAACTCATATATGATGAGCAGTTAACCTTAATTACCAGCCTGCTTGATAAATTATATGACTTTGGTCAATTGCCAAGAGACTGGCTTCTATCTGCGTTTATACCACTCCCAAAATAGAGTAACGCTACAAAATGCAAAGATCATATAAATATCAGTCTAATGAGTCATGCTCTAAATATATTGTTAAATAGCGTACTTATACATCGTTTGGATGGGTACTCGTGACACCTTGTTCTGATCCAGAGAGCAAGGGACGTGAATTGTGATGTCTTTGCATACTTCATAGACTACGAAAAGGTCGTCGACAAGCGTAGACACGGCAGGCTCATGGAGACCTTGGAGAGAGCAGGGTTAGACGAAAAACACATACGCTTAATCAGGACTTTTTATGCTGATCAACTTGCGTCAGCTCGTGCTACGGGGATAAGACATTTGCTCCGTTTCGAGTGAAAAAGGGGGTATATCAAGGATGTATTCCCTCACCGCTATTATTTAACGCTTACTACGAAAATATTTTCAGAGAGACCCTACACGAGTGTGAAGATGGTATCAATGGCAAAATAACAAACAACTTAAGATGCGCAGATGATACCGTGCTTTTTGCTGACTCTCCTGAGGGCTCGCAGAAGATAATAGATAGAGTGGTTTACGTTAGCGATGACTATCGAATAAGGTTGATCTGTCAAGAACCCTGATTTTATAGTCAGTAAATATAATATAACAAATATCAAGTTACATGCCAATAATACCATATCGCATCAAGTAGAACATATTTCTTATCTAGACTAAAATCATTCAGCGGAAATTAGAAGCCGCAGAGAAAAGACTAGAAGTACATTCAACCGTATGAGGGCAGTTCTCCGTAATATCGGACAGAGCATTGATGTCAGAGTGCTCGTTCTTCGTTGCTATGTGTTCTCGATCTAGCTTTACGGAGTGGAAGCATGTACTTTGACTGACGCCGCCTGCAGATGCTTTGAAGCATCCAATATGTGGTGCCGCCGTTGCGCGTCACATGCTAAAAATATCGTAGACTGACCACGTCACCAACATAAATGTATCGGAACGATTAAATAAGGGAACAGAAATCCTTTCAAATTTCAAGTTCAGAAAGATTTTCTATTTTGGGCACGTAATGAGAGGAAAAATATATCGTTTAGATAGATAGATAGATAGATAGATAACATTTATTTGACAACGTTAGATACACTTACATGTTTGTTGCAAGTCAAGTTGCTAAATTTAGCAAACCAGAATATTATAAAACATTACACTAACATACAGAGTAACAAATGACAATAAAATATGTAAAACAAACAAACAGCAGTTTAAATTACGGACGGCGCCTCCATATATTCGTTCACGGAATAAAAGCACTTTTCCAACAAAAACCGCTTGACTTTATTTTTAAATTGTAGATAGTTTAAACATTTAACACTATTGCCAAGTTTATTATAGATCGAAATATTTAGGGAGTTGCGTGCAGCATTTGCAAGTCGATGCCTCGGAAAAAGTAGGGTGCTAGATGATCTTGTGTCGTAGGTATGGTTATATGAAAGCTTGACAAATTTTTCGGGGTGTTGGTGAATTTCGAGAAGAGTCTGATATATGAATATACATGGAAAGGGCATGATATTGTATTTATTAAAAAGTGGTCTGCAGGTGTTGAGTGGACCCACGCCTTCAATTGTCCTAATCGCTCTCTTTTGCATCTTAAATGCTCTCTCCGACTGGAAAGAACATCCCCAGATTACAGCGCTGTAGCTCAATAGAGCATGAACATTGGAGAAGTATACCATTAGCAGTATATGCTGGTCAAATGTTTTTTTCAGCTGTTTAAGCAAATAGATTTGATTACTTAATCTTGAACAGATGTTATCTATATGGGTGGACCATTTTAGCCCGTCATCCAACAGGATCCCCAGCAGTTTAACATGGGCACCCGAAATAGTTGCATTGTTAAAACTGAAAATTATTTTTTGTGTTTTATCATTATTTAATTTCAGTCTGTTACTGGTGAACCATTTTTCAGCGTTTGAAAGGGCATAATTGGTGTTTTGATCAAGAGTTTCCCTACTGGTAGCAGAAGTTAAAAGAGTTGCGTCATCAGCGTATAATACGCACCTACTTGGAGACACAGCAACGCTATAATCGTTTATGTAAATGACAAACAACAATGGTCCGAGGATTGACCCCTGGGGTACACCAGACATAACATTCCCCATGTCTGACAGGTCACCGTTAAGCACGACAGCTTGTTTCCGATTTGGAAGTAGGATTGTAAAAGATGATAGGCTGTTCCATTAATTCCATAGTAATGCAACTTTTCCAATCGGATCGAGTGACTGACACAGTCGAAGGCCTTCGACAGATCGCATAAGGTTGCACCCCGCAGCTCGCCCGCATCCAAGCCGCCGACTATATCATTCACTACTTCTAGGACTCCACCTATCATCGAGCGTCCGTTTCTAAAGCCATATTGACTGTTGACTAAAATATTGAATTTCTCAAAATAGGACACAAGTTTATGTCTTAAAATAGATTCGATAACTTTTCCAAATAAAGGTAAGATAGAAATAGGTCGATAATTATCTGCTTGATTAGGATTGCCCTTTTTAAAAATTGGTAGCACCTTTGCGACCTTAAGAGAATCTGGAAAATTGCCATCAGTAAAGCATTTGTTTATAAGTATGGTAAGATATGGAACGATCGTCTTGGAGCAAGACTTAAGTATTTTGGTGTTAATGTTGTATAGATCATAGCAATAGGCATTTTATTAAGAAATTCGGAGTGTGAGATATTGGATATTGGTAATGAATTATTAATTGTGCTAGAAATGGTACAGAAAAACTTGTTAAAGTCGTTAACGTCAATGTTACAATCCACGTTATCTTGTATTTTGTTGCATTCTTGCTTTATTAACTTCCAGGAGTCTTTGGATTTATTAACAGAATTTATTAGGAAATCCCTATAAGAGGAAGACTTGGCATTATTAATTTCTTTTCTATATTTATGTTTAAATAAATTAAAGGCATTATAATCATCAGCAGATTTAGTTTGGACACAGACAGTTTTCAAAGCAGATAAGGTGCTACGCATACTACGCAAGCTGTCGTTAAACCAGCCGGATGGACTGATTTTGGAATTCTTGGATGTGATTTTTTTAAATGGAAAATGTTTGTTAATAAGATCGTTAAATATACCTAAAAGATAACTGGTCAGTATACTTGAGTCAGAATCGGTCCCATAAAACAAATCCCAGTTTATGTTTTTCAAAGACTGATTGAATTTATCTATATTTTTACTACTTAAGTTTCGAATGTTTAATGAGGATTTGCTCATCTGAGGACTATCATTGACAGAAATTATTAGACCATGGTGGTCGGACAGACACGGGTCAATGACATCCACATAGTATTTATTGTTGTCTAAGTTGGTAAGAATGTTGTCTATACAAGTTTGTGACACAGAGTTTATTCGCGTGAATTCAGATATGCTTACCTGCAGACCATAGGAATTTATTAAATGTATGAGTTCAGTTAAGTTACTGTTAGGATTGGGCATTCTAAAATTGATATTAAAATCACCCAAAACAATAATTTTTTTGGATACCGTTATTTGATACTCCAAGAGTAATTAAAATTTTTGGAGGAAAACGCCAAAATTTCCGAGGCACGACCTGTACAGACAAATTACAACAGTGTGCGACTTTGGTAGTTAGATACCACAGAACTCGGCATCCACTTCCTGGCAATAATCTTTTAATTCAAGAGATTCGGCACAAATGTGTTGCTTTATAAATATGGAGGTACCCCCGTGTACAGTGTTCGACCTACAAAAGAAATTAATTAATTTAAAACCATAAATATTCACATGTTTGTGTTAAATTGAATTCAGTAGCCCAGTGTTCAGAAAAACATAGTATGTCATATAGGTTAGTTTCAAGGAATAGCAGCAGTTGATTAATTTTATTACTTAAACATTGTACATTTAAATGAAATATTTTAGTACAATAAGTGTACTCGTCGTCAACAGTCTTGCTACTTAAGGTGTCGTCCGACGTTGAAAAGGTGTTTGAACATTTTTTCTGGGGAATTTAAATCGGCGCACCGCGGTTCCAGCAGGCCAGATCTGAGAATCGTAGACCTTGTCGACGTCAGTAATGGGGAATGCGATTTTGAATGAAGCGCTGTTCTCTGTTTTATTCCATAGTTCGCACTTAAAGTCGCTCTCCGGTATTGAGTTTTTTAAATGCCTTTGTAAAAACATCGGCGGTAGTTTCTGGATGAAATCTGTAGGCATGCAAATATCCCAATTTGGGGATAGTTTTAATTTGGCTGTTATCTGTTAGTTGTCCTGTGCCAATCAGTGGTTTATTATTATTATTTTTTTTTGTTTGTGTCAGCGTGCCTGTTTATGTTTACATTTTGACTATTTGTTTTTAAAGAGTTCATTGCACTAGCGATTCCCATATTTACTTGCAAACTTGTAAACACATTTTTTGTCACCGGATCTAGAGCTGTCGCATTTTGGTTTATAAGGTTTTTGTTGGTGTCTCGTGTCTGGTTATTTTCGGCTTTTGATCGTGCAGTATTTTGTGGAGATCGTAAAGATGTAGAAACCTGTTGTATATTGTTACCGGCTGAGCTCGCAGGAGGTTTGCAACCTTGCTGGGCCGAATCCTTATTATTAGGGCATTTAAGCAATTTGATTATTTCTTCCTGATCTTTTATTCTGCATTCAAGCTGAGATGTTAGTTTATTTAGCGTTAAAAACTCACTGTTTCTAGATTCCAGCTGAACTTTTTGTCGAATACAGGTATGCAATTGACAACTCGCCTCCATTGGCGAGTCAACAGCATCGGAAAATATCTCGTTGTTAACACTCGATTCACAACATCTTTCACAGTATTTTGCAGTAATATACTTTAAAATATTCCAGTCTGCGATGCTTTCTGGTATTTTTCTGTTTACTGATTTTTATTAACTCATTTTTATTAAATCTATTTAACTTGGAAATTACCGACTGTATGTCATTCGGCGCCATCTTGACATATCGTTTACTATAGCTTATACTTACGAGCAAGGTTGAAGGAAGGATGGGCTCAGAAAGAAGACGTATTTCATGCCTTAAAAACCTTCCGCAATGGACGGGGATTACCACATTATCACTCTTCAGATCAGCCGTCAATAGATTGGTCTGGGCCATCGTGATCGCCAACATTCACAGAGGCTATTCACTATTTGCGTCAACAATAGCAGCAAAAATACGAAAAATCATTGATTTTAGTGAAAGATAAATATTAGTGAGTTCTATTCAAAATTTAGTCTTTCAATCACTGATGATAAATGAAAACACAAACACTTCACGCAGTTCATCATTGATATCCTGGACAGTAGCAACTGGTAATGGACTTATTGATATAGAAAACGGTTCACCATATTCAGTTCTCTCAAACCACACACACCAGTGATCGTATTCAGCTGCCCTAGAAACAGATAATAGTAACTTCAATAATGAAGAAATAGAAAAGGATACAGCGCAAAGGTTAATAACTTAGACACAATGGTCAATGACATCAAACAGTACATCACAAATATTCAATTCTGCTCCTGAAGTTATACGTCCACGCACATCTACAATCGCTGAAAAATATGATGGTCCAATTTTAAAATTATCTGAGACCGATAATGTGGAAATATTATCTAATAAATTGCTTAATCCTAATCAACATAGTTTAATACCTAATGATTATTAATATATATTTTTTGCTTTACTCGTTTAATAATATGCCGAACATTGCCTATAAGAAATGATTGTACAATATTTATTCGAATATATTTTATTTAATAAATAAATTAAAAACAACTATATGTTGTTCTTTTTTCTATTAATTTGTTTGACTACTAAGATTTGTGAATTGAGACATAATACTAGTTTGCTTTATTTTTGATCATAATTAATACTTCGACAGCTTCCCGTAGTATCAGTTTATGCAATTTTCAGCAAACTTATGACATCACCATTTTAAAAGTTTGTTCTTGTTATAAATCTAAAGGTTTCCTGAGCGCTCGAAATCGTGCTGACAGTACACTAAATTAATTTTTCACAATAATGTGAACGGAAGAAAGTTTGTGATTAAGTTTTCTTACATACTTCCCATTTACATCGCCTTCTGAAAGTGATTCAGGTTGTGATAGATTTAACAGATTTCTTTGAAGTTTTCCAAACAAAGCGCTATTTCTGAACCATCATCCATCACTGATTTTTGCTCTACATCCAATGTCGCAAAACATTAAACATAATTTGCAATCTACAAAGAGCAACAATATAGTGCTGAATCAATGCTTATAGTTGAAATGTTAAGAGCTGCTATGAACCGGTGATATGAATACAACATTTTTCCATCAAAGTGTGTCGCTAAAATCCCCTTTGCATCCATTCGTATTCAAAATGCAATAATTAAAGTAGCATGTAATCATCAGGAAAACAAGATTTGCATATTATAATACTAGCTTATGGAATATATTATTTACCATAATTATATCATTCAATGTAGTTTAATATTACAGGACAGCCATCTCTTGCGTCATTCGAAATTGCTTGGTGGGATACCATGAACAAGTAGTGCAAGCCTCGTAGAGTTATCGCTAAGCGCACTTTCTATGGAATTGTTTCATGAAATCTACTGTCTCTTTTGTTACCAATGACACCACTATGGTAAGAAGTACTTCGAAATCAGTTACTAACATTCGGACGAATCCTTGAAATCGGTTGCTTAGTTGAGCAAAATATCGACAAGGTATCATAAATTCACAATTCGTCACAGCTTTACTTTACACGTAATAATAAACATCTGAATAAAATTGAAATACAAACTTACCATGTACGTTTCTGCGCATTTTTATCTTCCACAATTTTCGCTCTTGTAAAATCATCAATCCCATATATTTATGTTTGTGTGGATCGCTTCTACACCACTATTTAGATTTATGTATAGCTCTATTACATTTTTAATTTTACTATTTTACTATTTACCCTGATGCTAGGTCAACCTCTGATTGAGCCCAAAACAGATTGCCTTAGCATTTGTATTATTATTTATTTATTATTATTTATAAAAAATAAAATTTGAAACACTCACCCAATACCATGTGTCTGTATTGCATCATGTTATAACCTCTAGAAAATTCTTAATCTAATACATATGACATTCCGTCGCACACCACACAAATTAATGAGACAAGGAAAAGAGTGAGTGAGATGTATATAGCTCAACGTAAAATTAAAAGAGACAAAAATAAATAAATTCTACAAGTGTTAAGGCTGCTTTTTTTGGGCGTAAGCAGCTGTTGACCTAGGGCCAGAAAGAGCTAAAATTAATAGTAAAATAAGAAATGTGATGAAGCTACACATAAATATGAATAGTTGGTTGCGAGGTAGAGATCCATACAAGCATAAATATCTTACGTTTAGTTCTTCCTTGTTGATTTTACATTATTCCCCACGCTTGAAGTGTCAGCTTCATCATCTCATTATCTGATTTATTGGAATCAAATGGTAAAGGACTCGCCTCAGCAGTTGGTCTTGTAAATATTCTATTTTTGCTTTTTATTTGGACTACTCTTACTCTTCATCACTCTCTGACATAACTTTTAAAACCCTACCCAAAGGCCACCCTGACGGCGTGGCGCCAGCGCAACCTTGCCTTCATTCAACACCATTGTACTTTTTTTTTAAGTTTTTAACAGAACTCAACCACTTTGGTCTGTTTGGCAATAGAGTTAAATATTCAACTGACCATTTTTCCAAAAATTTTACCTGATTTTGACACAGAATTGAAGAAAAGTTATACAATTTTCAGGCATGGTAGACCGATCTCTTTCAGGTATTGATGGGTTCGCCTATCGAAAATGTGATTAAATTAAAACACTCAAGATCTAAAAGATTTGATGAAATTGTGCTAAAACTAAAATGTTAAAACTAAATTGCCCATGATTCTCTTTAAAGTTCTAATTATAGAAATACCGTAAATTTTAATGCTTTTTTATTTAAATGTACGAATGAATAATAACTAACCGAAACTTACCACAAATAGTAAAAGACAATGGTAGTTTATTTGTATTTAAAAGGTCTCTTTGGGACTGCTTATCTTGGTTGCAATATGCAAGTAGGCCAACGGGTGGTACAAAGCACCACTCAATTTCCTTCTCAACTAATAAATTATGAATTTTAGACAAATTCCTATTATCTATAAAAATAAATATGCATCCCAAAGTAAATTGTTAGCACCCTCAAAATTAGTTGCACTATCACTGTATATATCATCACTATGTATCAGCCTATCCACTACCTCAGTGCGAATAGCCTTAGTAAGCTTTACTTGTAACTATTCCACGCAGCCTTAACTGTTTAACTATCAAAGGTCTCTCAAAGTCAACCTTCCCCCCCCCCACCTTTAAAAATCTTCTGACTAAAGTCATATTTGGATGTGCCGCCTCACCATTTTTATTCTTATGTCTTTATCGAAAAATGGATTTAAATATTTTATGAGTTTCTTTTAAAATAATTTGCAAATCACCTGTTGAGTTCAGATATCCAATTTTTCTTTGAAAGCTTTCCAACTTCATTTGTTTCGTAGTAGTGTGGTGAGCTGGTTGTAATTCCTCAACATTTATTGAATCAAAAACTCTTCTTACAAATTTATAGCAATATTCCACGCTAGAAAAATGTTCCCATTTTATTAAAGGATCCAATTATGCCATGACCTTTTCACCTTGCTTCGCCAAATTTTCATCAGGCTGATCATTGCCTGAAAAAAGTATTTTCAGACTCCAACAAAAAAATGGGACCATGCCACCAAACTTTGTTATCCATAATTTCAGAAGCCAGAATGCCCATAGATAAAAGAAATGCTGGATTCTCTTGGGACCTAACATGATTTCACACAAAATATATCGTAAGTTATTTAATCTCTGCAATTCTATTGGCTACAAAAGTAGTCCATATATTTGGTGCTCCCTTAATCCAACACAGAACAATCCTAGAATTCGTCCAGAATTATATATTATTAATTTTTATTTGAATAACACGTTACCTATCAACCGAGAAATTTGTAAAGTTCTGCACAATTAAAGTATTGGCAAATTTATGGTTTTAATGGGAGGTATGCGAGATTTAGAGCAAAGAAAATTACAAGAAACGGAATAGTCATTATATTTATTCAGTAGCTTATGCATTTTAGTAGTTCACACTTGCCCTTACCCTCTAAACGTTGGTCCCCAACGTTAACACGACCCTTTTTGCTTTAAAAAGAAAAACCTGAATTCGAGAAAACATATCGCATTTTACATCATCTTATTTATAAATATTCAATACACAATGTCCTCAGTGGTTTTGTTACTTTCTGGATCAAGGCTAACCTTTTGTAACTCCCCTTTGTAACTTGTTTATAGAAATTAAATATCTTTGCAACTATCCATACCATATGCTTTTAAGAATCTTATTATTTGTTTGTATTATTGCTTTGCAATGCCATCTGTTTTTTCTTTAATTAAATACGCTTTTTCCTGGTTCGAATAATTGCAAGTTTCGACTCTCGTAGGATGCGTGCAACCTATGAAAGTTGATCTTTGAATTATCACATTTTGATCACAATTTTACGTAACTTTTAACAAAAAAAAATGCATGGGTCAGGTTTTACTTGGCGAAAGAAAACTATACGTAACTCTTTAGCTGTTCCTCTCTGTTTTGCTTTGTGGATGATAGATGGCGCATCCGATTGACGGTTTGCTGATTGGTTACTGGTCAGGCTTTCCCTCCAGTTGGCTTTCCAGCTGGTAGGTGGTGTCCTTGGTGGATTTTCTGAACTGTTTGGTTGGCGGATTTTTTCCTGTGTTCCATGGTAGTTTGCGTTGTTTAGCGGACTGCTTGTTTACTCGAAGCCTGGCAGATAGTGTTCCTAGCGTGTCGTGATGCTTGCTGTCATTTTTAACTTTGCGCAGCCGTCTGCCTGTGAACGTGATGGAATCCTTGTTCCTGTGTAACAAAAATGGCAGCGGCTTGGTTTTCCTTCTTCTTGGTGCATCGCCATTAAATAAACAGGACAATAAATTATAAGTATCGTGAATATTGAGCATGTGGTGATAATTATACTGTGAAATGTGCCATTTTTTGGCCGACTTGTGCTACTGTGGCCTGCAGATTTGCACATTGACTTGGAATATGACATAGACACGAGATTGTGACATTATATACTTAATAATTCAAATGACTATGAGCTTGCTTGATTTGACCTGGACTTGATTCTAAGGTTTGTTATTTTTCAATTATTTGCTAGATTATTTAACTCGTTGTCCACTGCTACTGATATTTTCTCCATATATTATAATATCTATCTTAAACTTCTTAGTCTTCTAGGCGTCTATACTTGAGGTATTGATGAACTCCTACCAATGCTTGACTGAGTCCTTTGTATGCTGAAAAACTCCCTGACTGCTCCTGGATTGCAACCCATGCAGAATGTACTCAAGGTAAAGTTCGGTAAAGATATATGTACATTTTACATTTGATTACTGTTTTTATACACTTCTCCTCTTCATGATATCGCTTATATATACATTATTTTATATACACTTGGTTCTATAATATAATTTTCTTATTTTAGATTTCCATATCTGAACTTTTCCTTACTTAAGGTGCACTTTATTCTATGTATCTAGGCTTCTCACTTTAGATAAACAACTTTTTGCTTATATATCATTTCACCTGGGAACTACGCCGTTTCTTATTCTCTTAAGCTTTTATGGTACCAAAAGTTCTTGCTTGGAGTTCCTCAATGTGTTTCGTCTGCATTTTTGGTTCATATACTTTTAAGCTTTTCGGCACCTAAATTATTTACGTGACTTTCACAATAGTCTTCGTTACTTAAGCCCTTATACTTTAATTATTTACATAAAAACTTTTTGCTTATATAACATTTCACCTGTGAACTACGCCCTTCTTAAGCTTCTATGGTACCAACATTTTCGCTTAGACTTCCTTGATGAATTTCTCATCAGTCAGCCATTTTAGTCCATATGTGCTCAAGCTTTCCGAAGCCTAAATTCTTTGCTGTAAGTTTCTCATTTAGATAATCTATCTTTGCAGTTTTGTTAGGCCGGAGAACACTTTACTTTATAATTCTTCCTTGTATACACAGTTATTATTTCCTGTTTATACTCTCGATACACAGTTTCAATGGCACCTCAGTTTTTTCTGAATTTCTCTATAACGATAATCATGAAACTGATCAATTTACTTATTTTATCCTATACAAATCTGTTGTATTGCTCCATTTTAATCTCTTACAGATTCATGGTGCTTTTTACTTATCATATCAGTCAGCTGTATTTAATTTATTATCTTTTTCCTTGCAGATACGGACCTGGCCCCCGTCGTACCATATGCAGCTTGATCATGCGGTTCTAATCTTCCTTAAGCTAACCTTTATCAACTAGCAGTAATCTCTTTCCTAAGCATACGTTCACTCTTCCTAGATGGAGGTACTTGGATGTACCACTTCAATGAATCCGTTGTCTTTAACTACTGCTACTAGGTGGCGACTTGTATTTCGACGATTAACTAAATTAATTTGCGATCTGAATATATTATGTTATATTGAAAATTTTAAATTATATTATATTTAGTGGGTATATCAACGTAGACTGTTACATTGACCAATTGTTAAGCTTAATTGACACTGCGCAAATGATTACAGGCGCGTGATTTGAATTTTCAAATTATAATTAGATTGTTTTTTTTTTAGGTAGATCATAGCGCCTCCGCCATTCTGTCGCAAAAGGTTTTTTTCGCGACGCCACGCCTTGTTTGGCGTGCAGGAATATAGCTCAGATTCGGGATCGATCTACGTCAGGTGAGAAGAGATGATAAAGAAAGCACTTCAGTTAAAAACAATAACAATAACGTTTATTGGTCAAGGACTTAATGAGAAATCATTAACAATGTCTATTGGTCAGAAGCTTAATAAGATTATATTATATCCGGTTATTAAGTTGCGCATATTTTCTCGATTGAGATATATTTATGAATTGTTTATAGGTATTTGTTCACTGTTTTATAAATATTGTTTGTCTTAAGAGTTCGTGTTGTGTTTCATTTATAGTTAGCGTTACACTTAAAGTTTACGCTACACTTGATTTACTGATTCTGCTTTGAAAATTATCTTTCTCAGAACTTTGTCAACTTTATCCTAGATTCGACTTTTACTACTGTGGATATGCAACCTCCGAGTTAACAAACATGTGCTCAAGCGAGACTCAGATTAGAGTGAGGAGAAAAGATATATTAGATCCTGAAAACTGCTGGGGATTTACTTTAGTCGATTTATACATTTTTTAACATCCGACACCAACACAAACTCAAACATGCGAAATCTCATCAAATTATTAAATAATTCTTGTTGAACTGTATACCCTTTCAACATTATGCCATTCAGATATAGCTCTGATGATGCTTTACTTGAAGCGTCAAATACGACGCGAAGTTTTGCTGATCTATTAGTGTACATTGATATTTATATATTTCTTTGAATTTCATCTGAATTACACTTAATATATTTGCCATGATTTAAATCAACATACGCATAAACACATTTTTGTAATTAGCAAATAGTGGATGATTTTTACTAAAGTTTATCTCTAAAACTGAAAGGTGAATAAAAAGAATCTCCAAATTAAGAAAATCCTTAAGCCTTAAGGCAAATCTACCATTTTCAACTCTTATACATGAATCCAGAAACATTATTTCATATAACATGACGAGAAAGTTTTATTACTGAGTTCCTCCAGCTGCCAAAATTTTGGAATCTTTATTAACATCTACAGATTTACCAGAACATAATGAACCATTACTTGCACATCCTACGTATCATCCTGCATCATATTATTTTGCTGGAGCTGTTTCGCAAACTAACCACTACACTTCAAAATTTTGCGAAATTGGCAAACCTGCACCCAAATTTATAATTTAGGAAAGGATGACTTGAAAATATAAATTTGCCGCAATCAACATATCAATATCTCTTGAGCGATAATAAAAAATATCTGCCAATTTTATACCTCTCCGAAATTTAAATTTATAATTATTAATATGTGACTCTAAAATAAATTTAACCATTGTATTTACTTGAGTAATTTATTTCCAATCCCCATAATATAAATAAACTTTCACATTTTAAATTTTTTTAAACAATTCTTTTGGAATAAAACTGGTTTCAGAACAACAACTCTATTTTTTATATTGAATAAATAATAGCGTTTATCCACAATTGGGATTTTATTCATCGGTTCGTCCTTCAGAGAGTTTTCACAAAAAGTTGGGATTGGCAATAGGAAATTAGATACAATAATACAAAGGAATCACAGTCCATTTATAATTGTCCCAACACCCCCGCTTTTTTCTGGTTTAATTATAATATAATAAATTAACAAAATTATAATTGACTCTCATATAATACATCAGTGCAGCGGCTTCATCCTCCATGATGAACTTATTTTAGCAAGTAATGCGTTATTTGTTGAGTAGACATCAATGCAACTGTAGTTATTCACTCTAAGTCTTAATTTAATCCATTATTTTTAACATATTACTTATTCCGATAATGGACGTTAGACGTTAACATTAGTGTAGACCCAGCGTCACAAAATGAATATCACCATACATACAATTTGCTGAATAAATATTTTATTGTTAATTAGCTTAAGTGCAGGTTTGCATACTATGCATCTCTATTGCGATGTGCACAGTGTAAACTCCAAATTACAGTAATCGGGAATCTGCCTATTAATCGTAAAGCAGGGAAGCTCAGCTTGTTGTAATTAATTGCTGCAACCAAATAAAATATTTTTTGGTACAAATAATTATGAAATAATTACATTAATATTCTAATATTCTGGGATTTATTTTCAGAACGCATATTGGAGAACATAGTTTCTGGCATTAAGATCATAAACAAACTGTTTAACAACGCGCCCTAAAAATAGTTATTTTGTTCAAAAGTCATTCCCTCGACCAATGCAAATTTGGTATTTACTTGTAAAGGAACAATGCGTGTCCGATAGCGATATCTGCTATGCCGCTATATATTATTCATTTTCAAAATGAGGATTTAAATTTATATATTTTTAAATGGCACGCCCGTAGCTAGTGGCTCAAGTGAAGCACTGCATTCCATAAAATGTTGATTAAATTAGAATAAGCAATTTGAAACCTTTCTGTAATTGCATATAATAAAATTAGACTTCCTCGTATTTTCATTCACAGCCCTAGGCTGTGAGAAATCTGCACTTCATGACACATAGTGTAAAGGAACTAATAATTATCGTAAATTGGAATACAGATACTACCAGAAATGAAGCGGAACTTATCAAATATCATAACAGTTGCCACATAAGATTTATATCGTCTATTTCTAGCAAACATATTGGTTTCCATTCGATTAAATGAAAGAATTAATAATTACATAGATGTTTCTTGAGATTATCTCAAATTAACTCACCTCATCATTATGACATAAAAAAAATATAGTTTTATTTTAATTATTTTATGTATCTTGTGCAAATATGCTTCAAATATAAAATCTGGTGATCTTTTTAAAATTTGTCAACTTTAGAGAAAGTTTCTGTCAAGTTTTAGAACCTGGCAACATTGGTCTAAAGCAATAAAAATAAATTAAAATTATTAAATACATTTTAGAATACTCTTTGCCTTCATCAGTCCTTAACTTATGAGATTTCTAGGCAAAATAGTTACTACCCATTAAGGTGTGCTGTTAAAACAACTTGTGCTTCACTTGTAATTAGATAGAATGATGATTTAAAACATGTCGAGTGCCGTTTAAAACAATATCATTAAACTAAAATTATAAATACATTTTAGAATACTCTTTGCCTTTATCAGTCGGTAACTTATAAGAATTCTAAGGAAAACAGATACACATTGAGGGTGTTGTCAAAACAACATTTTTTCACTTGTAATAATTACATAGAATGATGGTTTAAACGTGTCGAGTGTTGTTTAAAACACTAATCATAAATTAAAATTATAAATATATATTAGAATACTCTTAGCCTTCATCAGGCAGCAATTTATAAGAGTTCTAAGGAAAATAGTTACACATTGAGGGTGCTGTCAAAACAATATATATATAATATATATATGAAAATCTTAGAATGTCCTTTGATATAGACAAATCTATCAGGTGCAGTTCTTCTTAAATGAATCTTTTCTTCTTCAAAGAGGATCAAAACCTAGCAATGTAACACAACCACAGAAGAGAGATTAGAGTAGACGTTGTTATTTTACCGAAATGCCTTCTTTATTATTTCTTCTCACCTGACGTAGATCGATTCTTAAAACTGAGCTATATAATCTGCACGCTATCCAAGGCATGGCATCATGAATAAACTAATCGTGGCAATATGGAAATCTTAGAATATCTTTTGGTATTGACAATTCTTATATAAAATAAATAAATAACAATAATTTTTATTAGCCAACCACAAATATACTTCATCATTTTAACATTGAAATGTTTCTGTTATCCTAGTACGGGGCATCAACTCGTGAAAAATTGCATGCTACATTTGCCACATAACGTCAGACGCATGAGAGATGGTGTTAGTTCGCTTATGCGGACGGAATCGGTTCAAATGACAAAAATAAATTAAAACTATCTGAAACTAACCGAAAGTTGATTGAACGACTAACCCAAACTAACCAAAAGTATACAAAAACACTAAAAAGAGTTATGATGTATCGGAAGAGATTAAGAAATATAAGTATGTTAAACTAACTCAAAGTAACCGAACTTTGGCGACTAACCAAAACTAACCAAAAACATTAAAATTGGTTATAACGTATCGGATCCGGTTTAAATTACTAAAATAAATTGGAACTAACTGAGACTAACCGAAAGTTGATTGAACTAATCAAAAAGAGCTAAAACGTATCGGAACAGATTAAAAATATTAAAGTAAGTTAAAACTAACCAAAACGAACCGAATTTTGGCGACTACCCAAAACTAACCAAAAACATTAAATTTGATTAAAACGTATGGGAGCAGCCGGAACAGTTTAAAAAATTAAAGTAACATAAACTAAGCCAAATTAACCGAACTTTGGCGACTAACTAAAATTAACCAAAAACATTATAATTATTGATTATAACGTACCGGAACCGGTTCAAATGACTAAAATAAATTAAAACTAACTGGAATTAACCGAAAATTGATTGAACGGTTAATCAAAACTAACCAAAAGTAACAAAAAGAACCAAAAAGTGCTAAAACGTATCGGAATAGATTAAAAATATTAAGAAAAGTTAAAACTAACCCAAATTAACCGAATTTTGGCTGCTAACCAAAACTAACCAAAAACATTAAAATTGGTTATAAAGCATCGGAACCGGTTCAAATGACTCAAATAAAATAAAACTATCCGAAATTAATCGAAATTTGATTGGACGACTAACCAAAAATAACCAAAAGTGCCAAACATGGCTAAAACGTATCGGAACAGATTAAAAATATATCTTCCATGAGAGTTACTCGGAAAACTTTCGTGAACGTCACAGGGTTTATGAAAAATTGGTTATAACATATTGGAAACAGATCAAATATGTAAAATAACTTGAGACTAAGGAAACTAACCGAAAGGCGATTGGACGATTAGCCAAAACTACCCAAATCTATTAAAATAGATTATAGCATATCGGAATCGGCTCAAATTAGTAAAATAAGTTGAGACTAAGTGAAACTAACCGAAAGTTAATAACACGACTAACTGAAACTAACCAAATCTACTAAAATTGATTATAACGTATCGAAGCCGACACAAATGACTAAAATAGGTTGAGAATAAGTTAAACTATCCGAAAGTTGATTCGACAACTAGGTAACCAGAACCAACTATATCTATTAAATTTGATTATAACGTATCGTAACCGGTTCAAAGGACTAAAATAAGTTAACACTAAGTGAAACAAACCGAAAGTTGATAAGATGACTAACCAAAAGTAACCAAATCTATTAAAATTGATTTTAACGTACCTGAACCGACTCAAATGACCCAAATAATATGAGACTAAGTGAAATGAACGACTGTTGAACGTTGATTGAACGACTAGCCAAAACCAACCAAATCAATAATTAAAAATGATTATAACGTATCGGAACCGGGTCAAATGACTAAAATAAGTTAATACTAAGTGAAACGAATTGAAAGTTGATTTGATGGCTAACCAAAACTAACCAAATCTATTAAAATTGATTTTAACGTATCGGAAGCGGCTGAAATTAGTAAAATAAGTTGAGACTAAGTTAAGCTAACTAAAAGTTTATTACACGACTAACCGAAACTCACCAAATCTATCAAAATTGATTATAACGTATCGGAACCGACAAATGATTAAACAAAGTTGATACTAACTGATACTAACCACGTTAGATCGGGGATTGTGAGATGAATCGAATGCATTTTTTTTGGTTTTTACAACCGCCCCTAGTGTTATAAATTGTAAAACGAAACTTTAAGTAATACGTATTTATGTGGTATATTTTGGTAAACTAAACTTACGTAATCTGCTAAAAGTAATTTTTTACATTAAATTCTGTTAGAGGTGTGTGAGGGTGACTTTTAATTTCTCATGAGAGATTAGTCGTGTTGCATATCGTTAGATCGAGGAATGAGAGACGAATCCAATGCAAATGTTATTTTGCTTTTTACAACCACACTTAACGTTTTAAATTGTAAAAAACGTAGAAATTTGAAGTAATATACATTAATGTGGTATATTTGATAAACTAAACTTACATAATCTAATCTGATCTAACCCAAAACCACTTACACTTAACTTACTACACTTAACCACTTAACTTATATCAACTATTACTTTCAAAGTAATGAAACAATCTTTGTATATCATGCAAAATTTAATCCAAAGGGACTTCTATAAAGAGCGTAACAGAGCGCTTTCGACCGTAGCCATCATCAGTGTTACTTTTCAGTGGACAAAGGACATATCCGTGGAAGCAAACAAACAACACAAATCGACAATGGTCACAATTAAATTTCACACGTTGTATGTCACATTTTTGAGAAATGGTTCACATAATTTAGATTAAAATCAATAACTTGAACAAATTAAAATAAAAGCATGGTACCAAGACCCACGCTTTGGATTAAATTTTGCATGATATACAAAGATTGTTTCATAACTATGTTTCGTACATACACACAGCCTTTACTCTTCATTTATTACTTTCAACGCAATTATGAGTCTTCTCAGATCTCAAATTTAATAAGCGTTGCATTCTGCCTCGGCATTTTCAATGTCTCCCCCAATTGCATCTTTGTAAAAAGCTGTGATTTTTTTTACAAAAACATTAGTTTTATAAGGCTAAAGCAACTAATTAAGAAATTAATATCAATCATCAGTTGGAAAAATAGATTTAAAAGTTATTATTTTATGTAAAGATGCAGGTATCTATTTTCTCTCAGCACGTGATAATACCATATGACATGGGTCAGAACTAATGCAAAACTGTAAATACAACAAGGATAATAACGTTCGTAATATAAAAAATAAACAAAAATCACTACAAGTGCATTAGGTATTAGCGAATAGTCTAGCATTCTTGATAAATGGCATACCAGCTTGCGAACAACAAAATCATTTAATTACTAATTCAAAGTACATGCCTGAGAGGTACTTACCTATGATTATTGCCAAGCTATTTACCCCACTTAATACAATATTGTCGCGTAGATCAATCGAAACGGGGAAGCATCAAAGGGTGTATGTGCGAAAATTACATTTTCGACATAATCAACAAAAACTTTTTAGAATCACAAATTTAATTGAAATTTTTTCTAAAAACAGGGAAAAATTAGATTACGTAAATATTATGTTTATTCACAGAAGCAGCTTAAATGAGTTAAAAAAATTTTAAACTAGTTTAGAAATGTTGTATGTGCCTAAACAGTGAACACAGAAATGACGTAAGTGTCATAATAAACAAAATTTAAAAATATATGAACAAAACTTTAACTCACGTTTAAAAAATGCAAATTAATTTTACAAATAAGAAAACAAATATATGATGTATGATGTACGCAATGAAAAAAAAAATACTGTTATAAATTCCTATAAAAAATTGTATGTCCCTCTTCGAATAAAAAATCAATCATGGTATTAAGGCAGTTTTTTTATTATCGGATATTTTATTTGTGGTATTTACCTTCTTTAGTTCGGTTCTCAAGTTTTCCAAAGATTGTCCCTTTTTCAAAATATTAGTTTTTGTCTATGGGTGTACTTCAGAATAAGAGTCTTTTGAGTATATAATACACGGGCTATTTTTCTCAATTCTAAGAACAACAACTTTGCTTATTTATTTATTAGGTTTGCAGACCCAAGATAAAAATTATAAAAAAATATTTTCAAATCTAAATGCTTGTTTGGAAAGAGAATAACTTGAACAGGATTCAAAGAATAAATATGTGGTACGGCTACCTACTTGTAGGAAAAATAATAAGAATTTTAAACAGAAAACTTAAGCTTAATGTGCAGTGTAAATTTTAGTTTTATAATATGAGGCTTTTACTGAAAATAACAAGATTTATATTTCTATGATACATCGTAGAAAAAAATCTGAAATTTGTCAATAGAGATTCATGAAAATTTTGGTGGCTCATTAGAACTAATTTTTAAACTGGCAACAATATCTTTTGCAACAAAGAGTAATTGGAAAATAAAACAGAATGCTGTAAATTCAAACATGTGTTTTATTTAGATCTTATTTTTTAGCAAGCACAATATTATTTTAATTAAGTACCAAGTGCTACATGCATGATATTGGATTTTTATATTTATTTTGCAAAATTTGCAACTACTAATTAACGAAATAAACATTGATAAATCTTCATTTTTTAAAGGTCGTGGGGTTATCCATAACATAAAGTTACTAATTAAAGATAAATCTGCATTTTTAAGGTCATGATTTTTTCCAGATCATAAAGTTAATGGTTATCTCAATTGATTGCAATTTTAAAGTTGCATGGTCAATTATGCAATGGATTATCTAATTTTTTGAAGCAGTTCCTTATAAATAACAATATATAATCACTGCATGCTATTCTTAGTCAAATTCAAACTCGATCCTTTGTAAGTTACTGCTTGGTGTTTAATAGTAAAGCAAAGTGACAATAACAGTTAAATAGCAACAAAACAATACATTCAGTAGTACAACTTAGAAATGCGAAGTAAACATGCCTGTTCCAGTAAAATATAGATGTGGTCAATATAAGGGTGAATCAGCAATTATTGGTAAACTATGCCTATCTTGCACCTATCATCAGCATCTTAAATGGATGAATGGTACAAAGCGTGTGCCTTCGTATTACTTTGGTATTTATTAGAAAAGAGGAGAAAAGAGTGATAGAATAAATAATAATAACCGAAGAAGCTCTTAATTTGGTTGGTATTTTTCCAATTTTGTTAAATTAGTTGCTCAGTTAATATTAGTACTTTTTACAAGAAGCTCTCCAAGTCTGCATAAATTACAAATGGATCTGATAATAAGTTTGAAAAGTTTTTAGACCTTTTTTCTTCGCCCCTTAATAAACAAAGTGTTCCTACCTACACAAGTAGCCGAATGTTTTTCCAAAATATATTCGATTAATGCTTAATATGTCAGAGTTAATGTGTATGTAGAAAATAATTTAGAGCTAGTGTTTGGTTTAATAAATGTTATGATTGTGCCAGAGGCAAAGAAAATTGAATTCAATCGAGGTGAATAAAAATTATAATAACTCTATTGTATAATGTTTGGGAATATATTTTTAGTCTAGATAATAATAAACACGTTTATAAAAGGTTGTTTTGGGCTCGCTTGTATTTATTTTTGTTTTGAAATATTAACTTTTTATGTTCAACCTATTTTGAATTACTGTCTGAACCGATCTGGTAGCAACAGTGTGGAAAATTCCGCATTAAATAGTACGAAAATATTAATAAATGTGATTCTGATGGAAAGGTAGGACAGCAATTTTAGACCTATCTTGTACCGGCGACCAAATCGAGAGGTTGAAAACTTGAGAAGGTAGTTTCAAGATTTCTATATCGGAAAGTCTGTAGGCAGAATGAAGCTGCTAAGCTTGTAAATCTCTGGTATCTGTCTACTATCGTTTCACACACCACGTTGTCTTTTGCCGTGGGTACGTTTTTGTCTGTAGGGCATGTGGGATAGTGGTTCTTTCGAGCTTAAGGCTCTTGGATTAGAGAAAAAAAAGACTTGATCCTACAAAAGCAGGGGTTATTGAATTTCGGATTTACTTTAGCAACCCAACTAAAAAATCGATCAAATTGGCCTATAGGGTTCACATTTAGGTTCTAGTTAGAGGAAGCATTTTTAGAAATTAATAACCAAACTGTCTATAGTGTAGGAGACTCAGTCTAGTTTTCTCTGGTATCGTTATCGGGTGTTATGAGTTATATGGGGAATCAGAGTTAAGCTTAGTTAGTTATCATTCGGCCTATATAAGCATTTTATCGTCACTTCGTTATTTAAAGAGCACCTTTTTAAGCCTTTCTCGACCATGGTGGGTACAAGATCATAATTGTTTATTTGTTTTGTTTCTCTATTTCTATTTAAATTTGTCATTACCTTTATTTTTGAATTAAGCTGATTTTTGAGTTAGCTTTCAGGCAATAATTGTATTCTGATTATCTGTTTAAATTTATTGATTTCACTTTTGTTTTTGCCTGATTATTTTAATTGTTGCTTTTGCTTAATTGAAATACTGTTTATGACAATATTTCTAGCTTTATTTTATTTATTATTTGTAATCTGTTCACTGTTTAATTTAAAACATAATAATTGTCTACAGCCTAAACAATTCTGTGCAAATTTGCGGAGGCATATTTAATTAAACATAATTAAACATCACAATTTTCCTTCAACGTGTTTTGGCATTTTTCAGCATTGTTAATTGAGAAGAATTATTTCTTGCTATCTCTTGCCAAGTTCAGTATTAAAAACCTAAGCTTAGACAAGCGCCTCTCCGCCAAATTGAAACAGAGTTGTAACAACATTCTTGGTGAACTCTTTAACTGCCTTGTACTGTTTTTTTCATGCTACTGAGTCCACACGCACTCGCCTTACCAGGCAGCTTCCAGTGACGTCACAGGACAGATCCTAGGCACTGCAGCAAATTTCAGTAACACTCTCCAGGAAGTTCGGAGGAAACATAAGGTGATTAAAGGGCAGCTATCACCAAGAAAATTCAATGGAATCTTAAATTTAAACCCCTATTTTTGTTAGAAGGAAATCTAAATAGAATAAATGTTGTTTTTTAAATTTTCAATCTTTTATCACAACAACTACACTCGGAAATAAATTTTAACTAGCATGCTCCGAACCTATGCACCCTGAGTTATCTTTCAGTTTATATTTTTAGTAAATTAAAGTAATTATTAAAAAGGAAAGTGCATTTATAGTTTGTAGTAACAAATTGGCTTTTTATTTGAATTATAGAAGTGAAACAATTAATATAGTAAATAAACTAATGAATATTGCAACAAAATAAGCCAATTCGAATTATATCTTAACAGATTGAAGTTTATCCTAACAAATTATTGCAGTATTTTAGTAATTTTACTTTATATCTAAATTGATTATTCATAATTTTTTTTAACTTGAACGCCATAAATAGTACATACAAATTCACATTGATAGTTTTGGTTTTTCTCAGTCATTGTTGTTGTTGTTGTTACACTTGATCCTTGATGGTACAGGTATTGTTTTTCTTTTCTAATGAAGCTGCTATTTAAAATCGAAATAATCTTTTTCGAAATCTAATTACTTTGATTTCGATCATTTGCTTCTTTTTCTTTGTCATAAATAATGTGATGGTGTGTGTTTGGATATATCTAATATTTTGCAGTCATTTTTAAACTTAAATGCATGACATCTTCACGTTCACGTTCACTTTCAAAAGAGACACTCTTGTGCTAAGAACCAACAAAGTAGTTTTGTTGGTAGATTTTTTAACAGAAAGGGAAGTGTCTTCGATGTTGGTGGACCATTAACTTGAGTTCGCCAATGAGGTCGATCATAGTGAACGAAACATGGCAATTTATTTCGCAAATCAAAATTCTGTTGATATTCAATAGGAAGTTTCCCACAAATACATAAAAGTGAATAACTGTCGACGTATTTCAGGAAAAAATCTATGGCTATGGATTTTAATTCTTCAGTGTTATATTCTCTGATATATTTAGCACCAGAAAGAAAGTCTACTAAATAACTTGTCATCATAAAATATTAATCTATACTAAGATATAAAACATAAATGATTAGTATTTATTTAACTTTTATTTACAATACGGCGGCGCATATGAGACACGATTAAATTGAAATAGTTTGGGTTATTTTTAAAACTGTGATGAAAAAATGTGTCTTAAATTTCAGATTTCAAATATACAACCATCTGAAAAGCATTAGAATTAAGTAGGCAATGAAGAAGAGGAAAAGACAATACTCCTTTAAAACGTATACATGTCAAGATTGTGGTGGAAACAATTACCATCAGAATACTGGTGGTAATAAAGTATACATGTTGTAGTTACCCTTTGTGATGGAGGCATGTAGAAATATAAACGTTCTGATGATTATAATTTTAATTTAAGATCGTATTTACTTGATAAAATAAATAGGTAAAGTGTGTTTTTAATTTGTTTTACTGGACTATCTTACATTTGGTGGGTGGAAATATCTGGGCTTAAAAAGCTTAAAGGCATCTATAAAATATTACTTACATTTATTTGGCATTATTGATATCAATGTTTGCGAGCTTTCGCTCTGACACGTAGGTAGCAGCACATAAGATTGTGATGATGACGCAAGCAAATATCCCAAGAAAAAAATACTAAACGAGTATTACAAACTGAATGCCTGGTAGCATGTTTGCTTAAATAACAGAAAAAGGAGAGAGTGGTGGGAGGATACTCTAAGTTGGTATAATACTATTGAGTAAATTTTAATCATTAGTTGGTTAGTAGCTATGAATGATAGCGGATCACATATATTTAATGATATAAGGATGTATATGCTTCTTTGGATATATCCCTAAAGAAATATCAGTTTTTGATGGCGTTCGATATTCTACTTTTCTATTTAAATGACCTTTTAAAAGAGACATGTTATCTGCCTAAGATACAAAGGTTCTAACTTGGTCTGAAGATTATCACAGAATTGAGTGGGATAGTGAATATACAGACTTGAATGTGATTGAAGATATTTTACACAATGTAATTCAACTCTGCGATAATCCTAAAATAAACGTAAAGGGTAACGAAAAAGCCAATTTTTTTAAGATGTTTTTAGGCGAAAAGTTATTAATAATATTCCTTCTGGTTCTGGATCCAAATTAAGCAAATTTAAAAGTATACCCAGAGTGTTATTTTCATGAGAATATAAATTCATGGCATTGTGCATTAGCTAAAGCAAAATTACTACATATATATACAAATTCATATTAATTTAATTGTTTTAGTTCCCATTGCGTTGTACTATTTTACCTTCACCTCTATTTGACTGAATAAAAGCATGGTAACTTCGAATTTATCAGTATTTCTCTTGCAATATTCAACAAGAACCAAAAATTAATCAAAAAAATTTTCCTACTAACGATACGTAAAAACGAAGGTTAAAACGGTTTGATAAGAAAAAATCTAAAAAGGTTAAGCTAGAAAATATGATATAGAAGATATTGTTATATCAAATTTTTGTTATCATGATTTTTTTTTCTATGTTCAATGCGTTGGACATTAAATAATAATAATAATAATAATAGTAATAATAGTATATTTATTTCCATAGACATTTAAATTATTAACATGCGTGGAATCCATCAGTCTGTAAACTATACATCACATAGATTTACAACAACAAAATAGAAATAAAATGAATTGAAAGAATACAAAATGGTGTAGTTACATCACAAAGCTTAGTAGACAGTATAAAAAAAACACAGATATTGACAACGTACGTGCAGTTAAGAAAAAGATTTAAACAAAACCCAAAGTCAGTTTGGGCTCGAAAAAAATTCATAGTTGATATTATATATAATTCCAACTTAATCAAATATGACTTAATTATTTTTTTAAAGTGGGCCAAGTCCTCACTCTCCTTAATAAAATTGGGTAATTTGTTAAAAATACGCACTCCCAAAATATTAGGAGAGTTTTTTGTCAGGTTAATTCTAGCAAACGGTGCCCGCAAGCCTTCCCTTCCCCGAGTGAAGGGGCCGTGGATGTCCCCACTCCTTGTTAACTCTCCTCTGTTCAGATATATCATCTTTGACAGTTCATAGATCAAGATACCCGTCAAAGTAAGAATACCCATCCCCTTGAATAGAGTTCTGCAGGATGTGTCAGGCTTTACGCCCATCATACATCTTAAAATGCGTTTCTGCACAGTAAATACTGATTGAGCAGCTATTGATGCTCCCCAAAACATTACTCCATAATGGAGACGTGATGCAATATGTGCATGATAAACCCCTAGCAATTCTTGTGAGGACAGGATTGTTTTTAAGTTTCTGATTAAGAAACAGAAACTGTTTAGCTTTTTTCTCAACGTCTCGCAGTGAGCTTTCCAGTTTAGATTATGATCCAATGTTATTCCCAAAAATTTTGTAGTGTCTGATCGAGGTAAGCTCATATTATTAACTTTAATATCGATATCAAGCGTTTTTTTTGTTTGGGGAGTATGGAATCTCAGATAAGATCTTTTACTACTATTAAAGTAAAGTGAATTATTGCCAAACCACTGAAACAAAGTTGACAAACCAATATTACAACTATCCTGCAACTCCACTCCACTGGGTGCCGATACTATAAAGGAAGAGTAATCTGCATACAGTGACATTGACCATCCCGGATTAAGAGCCATTGAGATATAATGTATGTAACACAAGAATAGCAATGGCCCCAGAATGGACCCCTGTGGCACACCCATATCAATATCAAGTATGTTCGAAGCAAAAGATGACTGCTCGCCATCAGGTTCACTATGCAAAACCGATACATACTGTCTCCTGCCACAAAGAAAGCCACGAAGCCACCCCAAGGCTGGCCCCTTACACCAAAGCCCTCTATCTTGCACAGAATCAGTTCAACATCAACACAATCAAATGCTCTGCTGAGATCACAGAAGATGCCAGCAGGACACTCACTCCTCTCCAAGTGGTCAGTTAGTCTCCTGTAAAAGCTCTGTATAGCTGTCATCCTAGAATGGTTTTTGCGAAAACCATACTGATAAGGTGACAATATGTTATTTTTATCCAGAAATGGCTCCAGTCGGCTCAAATACCCATACTCAAACAGTTTGGAAAACACGGATAAAAGGGCTACAGGCCTATAATTATCAACACTTTGCTTACTTCCCTTCTTTAGAATAGGTATAATTTTGTTCAGTTTTAAAATCTCAGGAAACTTGCCCCATTAAAAACTAAGATTCAAAATATATGTTAGTACTTCTGCTACTGGTTTAACCACTCTTTTTAAAAGCTTACCAGAAACCTCATCAAATCCATATGATGATTTATTTTTTATTTTATTTTTGATAAGTAAGATTAATTCATCCTCTACGAAGGGGAACAAAAACATACTAGTTGCATTGTTAGACAATATTTGTGGTAAGTTACCCTTGTTTCCAACCGCATTAACTATATTTACAGGAGCGTCTTTAAAGAATTTGTTAAAAATATTGGCAATCTGCGATGGGTTTTTTTCAATATGGCCCTCAGGGCTAGAGATATCAAAATTATTTATTACCTTATTCTTACCAGTTAGCTCTACAACAACCCTCCAAGCCTCCTTGACAGAACTTTCCGCACCTTGAATTCGGTTCTGGAAATAAGCTTTTTTGTTTTCTTAACCAGGTCTCTGTGACGGCCTTTAGCGGTTGCATAATGGTTCCTCAAACAGGGGTACTCTTTACATAGTTGATATAAATCTTTCAAAGAAGCAGTCGATATTCTCACCTCAGAATTAACCCACTTTTTATTATTTCTATTAGAGCTTATTTTAGTTTTTTTTTAATGTAAAATTGATATAAAAATAGTGTAAGAAAATGTTGTGACAAGTGTTAAAAGCCACGTCCACATCACCCGCGGACAGCACCACCCGCCAGCTCTCCTCTTTCAAGCTCTGACAAAATGCAGATATATTTATCTCGGAAAAGATTCTTTTGCTTGCAATGCACTCCATTTTCCTGACATTGAATAATTGGCCCACTTTGGTCCTAATTGTTCTATGATCAGAGACACAGTTATCCTCAACTAAACATGTTAAGTTTACACTAGAATATACATGATCCAAGGTGTACTGGCCCCTTGTAGGTTCAGAAACATAATTAAAAAGATTATAGCTACTTAATATTTCATTCAAAATTGTATAACTGCCGCAATCTCTGTTAAAATCTAGGTTAAAATCGCCGTTTAAAATTATATTACGAGATGGACTATAAACCCTTTCCAATACTTTCACTAAACAATCACAAAATACAAGAAAATTACTACCCGGAGACCTATATATTGTCAAAACAACAGATTCCCTGGAGTCATAGCTAGAGCTGAGTAATATGCCGCAAATTTCAAACTCGCTATATATACAGTTTATTGGCAGAGTAAGTGGAGTTGCGCTCATCCCCTGACGGCACCATATACCCACACTACCACCTCTATATTCCGTACGACAGAAGTTAGCAACTAAATTAAAACCTTGGAAATAAATTGAATTTACATCAACCCATGTTTCACAAAAACATAAAATTTGTATATCATTATTGTCTAAATAATCAGCTGATATTAAATCAGCCTTTGTCTGGTTTAAAGATTGACAGTTCATAAAAACCTTTCATCTCCTGACTTTACGTTGTTGTTGGTGCTGCTTTTCTCCTCTGAAAAAACCTTGACACAAATGTTCCCGCCGGCCACAAGGATGGATTTAGAGCCTTTTCTATGTTTGTCGAGTCGATACAGACCTTAAAAGAGCTGTAATGACTTGGGTATCTTGAATTTAGTGCACTACACTCAGCCTCAGTAAAGTGTTTTTTCACATACATCTGTAGAGATTCCGGTTTTGTATCCGGATTTAGTCTTGATACAAATAATGCATATTGTTCACTTTGCAGACAATTCCATTCTTCAGTAAAACTGAAACATGCAGATAGTCAATTTCTGTGGTGAAAGAAGATGAAGAAAAACAAATAAGTTGAACGATTTACGGAATATTTGCTAAACGAGGAACATTGAAAATCAGATATTTATGTTATTGTATTATTAGTATTCAGCAGCATCTGGGCATTGTCGACGACGACGATGACGATGACTTCTTCAGCTCATGGGAAGCGATGCCATCGACATTTATATATTACTGCGCATGCGTCTCATCATGCTAGGCTGGCTAAACGGGCTCGGCTGGTTTGCTTGTTAATTCAACATTGCGCGCGCCGCTGTCACATGCTGATGACGTTAGGCTATCATTTTCAAATGAAATTCAAGGAGAGCTCTGGTAGCCTGTAGAATTGCGCTCCGGCTCTCATTCTAATGGTTTCAGGTTCGATTCCTGCCGCCGTCGTCGCACCAAGAAAGTCGTCTGTCGAGGGAAAAGGGGAGTGGTGGTGGGTGTCAAAAAGGCATTAAGACAAAAAGTCTTTAATTATTCATTTTTCCCTAACAAAAACTACCACTAAAAGCTCACCCTTAAAAATTCACACATAAAACTATCCTTAGGAGTGGTTAGGCCCTTTTGGCATGATGATGACAGCCATATTGGATACAGGGTAGATAGAGTAGGTCACGTGGTGCTCCAGAGTAAAAGGCACGGAACTGAATATAATAAGGGGGCTCCAAATTGGGGTTTATTTGGGGCGCAGGCTCTGATAGTAGTACGTACCTAATGGAATACAAGGGGAGCTATTGGCGGGCTCCAGTTTGAGTTATAGTCGCAACGAGGCCCCAAAATTTAAAGGGGGCGCAGGCGTTTAGCAGCGTATTCAACAGATAGGTTATTCTAACCTCACTTTTCAGTCAGGAATTCGCCCTCTATACTACTGATTGTGTAGATAAAAGTGAACATATTTTTGACACAAAAATAGTTTTTCATAAACCATTCATACTATGAAAAATTATTTTAGTTAATCATTCCTTCCTATAGGAATATTTGGTTAATTTTGAAAGCTCGCCATTTTGAAGTGGGTTGACGCTCCAAAAACAAATAGTTCACGTCACTAAACTGATTTGTTGAAGCGATTTCATTTTTCCTAAAGGTTGTTATAAATATTATGGATATCAAGAATTTTCTCCCTCACTGTACCCACATGCCTGCTGCATAAATTTTCAGCTTATTGTCACCAACACCTATTACTATTTGGTTGTTATCGAAATTAAAATTTATATTTATATTTCTTTCAGAAGGCTATAAAACTTAAGCGAGTATGTGGTTTGCTTACAAAGCATTTATGTTTCTAAAGATGAGCCAAGAAAGAGGCTTAATACGGTAACTAAATAAATAGAAGTTTAACCCTTAACCGGTCACGTGTAGTCTCACTGACTACGCCAAAATATAATCATTCCTTAATGGCGAATTTAAATGTTGAGAGGGGTGACATGCTATCTAATCATCCCCCAAGGGGTACACGTTAAGTAGCCTAAATGTGGGCAGTGGTGCGTCAGTCTTTCTTAAGTTATTCCAGTTTTTGTATCGAGAGTAGTCTGTAGGACCACGCGTCACCGTTTACGTTATAAATTTTTTTACATCGCTGGCCATACGCGATTTTCTTTTTAAACTTCTTTTTTATCCTCTTTTGTTTAAGTTCACTTCTTACTAACACGTCCTTTTAGAAAAGAACCCCGTTTCTATTTTTTCAAAATGATTTGATTGATCTCCTATAACATATTTGCTTTCTGTTTATTCTGTAACATTAATACATATACCAGCTTTTTTTATAATTTTGTAAGTTAAGCTGCCTTATATTTTCTTAGTTAAGGAAAAAATGTCTATTTTCATTTGTTATAAGACATTTACCGTAAAATTGTTTGTTGTTTTTTAATTTTTGCCGTTTTGAACTAAGTAGTCTCTCAGACTAAATGGGACCTATTTTGTCCCAAAGTTGCCACGGGTTGAAAATAATTCTTTTGCCACTCTAGAAATCTTTCATTCAAGCAATAATTTGCTATTTCATCTCTTGCTTTTTAACAATAATTCGTAGATCTCTGGGGCGCATTTCTTAATGGTAACAT
Organism: Pissodes strobi; assembly: GCA_016904865.1. Lineage (NCBI taxonomy): Eukaryota > Metazoa > Arthropoda > Insecta > Coleoptera > Curculionidae > Pissodes > Pissodes strobi. The sequence continues at coordinate 66,299 of MU184441.1, read as the reverse complement.
AGACGTCATATCTCCATCATTTCTCCATGACCCTTCTATTAAAACTCTATTGGTTTTATGGTCTAATGCGCCAGCAGGTGTGTACAAATTTGGCGGATGAGTCCTAAGATAATTGGGTAAAAAAATGACAGCCATCACTATTAACTCGGGTTTTTGGGCTCCAAAAGCATGGGTTAGCTTAAAACTCGAAACACTGCCAAAGTCGTTTTCGACTACCGGACGGCCCCTTAATTTAATATCTAAGAAGTTCCTTTGGGGAAGCCTCCAGGATAAGGTTTTATGAGGTTTTCACGGAAAGCAAATGCACTATTTCTAGCAACAAACAAGGCACCATAGCAAGCCCTGGTAGTGATTCTGTTACAGGAAGATTCAATAAATTTTCTGTGAGCATGCTATGCAATAAGCTTGCTGGGAAAATACATCCATCCGAAATACACCCTTGGTATCCCACATCAGCAAACGCGAAGTTAGCTTGACTGCACATGTTTATGGAGATATTTGACCTTGATTCCTAGACCCTGTCTCCCGCCTCTTTACTGGTCTTGGAGCCGTCGGTATACCATGCTTGGTCTGCTTTTATAGGAGCCCCCCTCCCATTCTTCTCTGCCTACAATTGTTACTGAGAAGGGCCTATCAAAACCATAGGAGGGGGTTGTTTCGTCTGATGACATTTCGACGAGACATTTGTTTTCCTCGCTGTCCTCTAATTTCCAGCTTGTATGCCATTCATATTCAATGACGGGCTTGTTGCCTTTCTTGAGCCGGTATTGTACCATTCTTACGTTCCCTTGTATGAGAATATGTAATGGAGGTAGATTTAGCAGGTGGTGTTGTTCTCATAGCCTCCGACACGTACAGATATGCCATCCTTTGCACGCCTTCTAGTTGTCTGATTTCACCTGTTTGCGTGACATGTATGCCCCAGGCTATAGAGCCATAGGTTAGCATGGGCCTTACCACCATTCTGTACAACCAGATTTTCAATTCGGAGCTCAGCCTTCAGTTTCTCCCGCAAAGTCGCCAGCATCTGCCCAGTGCAATTCTTACTTTCTGAGTGACATTGCTAAGATGCGGTCCCCAAGTCATAACTTGGTCAAAAGTGACACCTAGGTATTTGACTTCATTGGAAAGAAATTATTATCCCCCTGAGTATTGGATTTTTCAGATCCTTTAATGCTTTTTTCCTTGTGAATGGGACTATTGTGGTTTTGAGCGGATAAACAGACAGTTACTCCTCTTTACACCATTTGCTTACTATGTTCAAGGCCTTTTGTGCTCTTGTTGAAACATAGCCCATGTTCCTGCCCTTGACTACTATGACTAAGTCGTCTAGGTAGCGTAGGCATGTTCCATCTTGTCTAATAGACTATCTACCAGAATGGCCCACATTAATGGTGATAGGATCCCTTCTTGGGGGCAGCCCCTCCCCAACCGCGCCGTAACCGTATCTGCATCTATGGTGGCAGTTATTGTCCTATACTTTACGTTTGTTTGGATCCAGTTGCAGATGGTCGGGGGGATTTCTTTGTGTTTGAGTGCCTTAACCAGCGCTTTGACTGGAACGTTATTGAAAGCACCCTCTATGTCTAGAAACGTGGCTAGTGCCACTCCCTTATCGTCTATTGCCTTCATCAGGAGTCTATTTAGATCGTCCAGGGCCAAATCTGTTGCCTTTCCTGGTTGTTACGCATATTAACGTTCGTTAAGGGGTTTTGTTGAGAAAATGTTGTCGCGGATATACCGATCGACTATTTTTCCAGTGTTTTAAGCAGGAATGAAGTTATTGGTCTGTATGACTTAAGCGTTTGGTCTGGCGTGCTGCCTATTTTTGGCAAAAAGACAACCTTTCTCCTTTGCCATACCGTTATCGTATGGCCCTACGCTATGCATGCTCTGAGTATATTGTCCATATAATTTTTTGAAATGTTACTATCGGCATAGTTTTCTGTTGGTTCACTCTTTTCTCATGGATCGTTGGAAGTTCGTACAAAAACAGTCTGTTCACGGGCGGTTCACGAACCATTCGGCATGCATATGTATAGGCACCTTCGTGTCAAAAATAAATCAAGAACGCGATAAGGGGGGATCAACCAGGAGCCATTCCAATGAAGGAACCCGAACTGTCAAGGAAAGAAGAGGTCCAGCGGCAAGAACCAGAACAATTGCAAGAAGTGTTGCAAAAAAAAAGTTCCAAGTACAAAAGGACAGAATTGAGTAAAGATAATACAATCATTTTGCTTATATTGTGATATTCAATGTCACTTTATTTATCATGTTTTGGTATTGTCGATATATAAGAAGCTTTTTTTAGTATTCTTTTTATATTTATCTCGTAGAAACAATAAAGTTACGTTTTTATAATAATTTTGTTTTATTTTTAAAATAGACCTCACTGAGCTAAAATGATAATTTAACAATAATTTATTAAATAGCAATGGTATGACCGCTAACATCAAAAACAACTTTTATATTCTATGAAAAAATTGCTTATGATAAGATGTATATATTAACTAAACATTTAATCATGACAAGAAACGACTCGATAGGTTTAGCTTGCTTATATGACCGTTTAGCACCCTGAGCTATGGTAGTAGCGTTAATTTAAAAATCATCTTATGCCACTTTTTCTTTTAAATTCCATTTGTAATCGTGGCATTGTTCGTTTATGAAATTTCTTGGACCGCCCATATTTCAGGGTGTTTTCAGATAATAATATAATGATAACCGCCTTATGTTAAAAGTTATAGTTTATAATACTTTGTAAAAGAACTTTTAAATTAGTCAGTGATACGGCGAACTCCGATGTATTGCTGCTTCATGAATGTTTATTGGGATTGCTTGCAGCGAGAACGAATTTGCTGACACCTGAAGAATCGAATTTAAATTTCCCACAGGATAGCTGGTCGATTCACAGTGGACAGATGAAATACGTTTAACATTTTCTAGAGCGTTGACTGCTTTAAATAAATGACGTTCGCTCTCCTGTCTTTACGACATAAATGAATGTGCTAAAAAAGATTAATATTTAAAATGTTGCTTAATGATGTTGCTAATGCTCAGAAGCATTTAGTATGCTTATTATTCGATTAGAAAAAATGTTCGTTGATCAAATTATAGGCACAGATAGTTTTGTGGCACCAAATATTTTAGAAACCCACAAATTATCAAAGCTTGCTATTCGCAATAATGTGAAAAAGAAGGAAGAAGGACAGGATGAAAACACTGAAGATAATGTATTTTTAAAAATTACTGGACTGAATATAGCTTTTATGATACCTTGAGTTATATCATATCCTGATGATGCTAACATGGTTAGCAAAACGCTCGTCGATGCAATAATTATGTTTCGGTATTGTGGATAAAACTCCGTTTTAGTACATTTTGCCGAAGATTCCAAACCCTAACATAGTAAGCTTTTATGATTAATTAAAATATTGTCACGAGTTGTATTTTTTATCTGTGACGCCACGCCTTACTTAGCGTGTAGGAGAGTAACTCAGATTTAGGAACGCACTACGTCAAGTTGAGAAGAGATAATAAAGGAGACACATCGATAAAAACAGTAACAAGTTTATTTACAAACAAACTTAACAACGGTTAGACTGTATACTAATGAAGGCGTGTTTAAGATTATAGATGAATTAAGAGTTTACAATATACCCAATTAATATGAAATGCATGTCTTCTCGAGGGAGGCTTAGTTCAAAGTTTGTCTAGCAAGCGACGTCACTATTTTATTAATAAAGTTTATGTGAGTGGGTTTTCTTTTATTTAGGTATTTGTTCTGATATTTATAAGGTAAGTCTTTTAAGGTTATCACAAATTGCTAAGGCACGTTCACTACTTTTTAAAACTCCCCAAAAACTATCCCTTTACCGGAAGTTCTGATACTTCACAAATTCGACGCTCTCTTATACTTTTAGTAGCCCCCGAATGCCGTATACATATGCATACGTTCATCCAGGTTAGGTAAGGACCTGACAACCTTATACCTGTGCATAAGTGTTCTCAGTTATGGGGGTTGTGGGATAGAACAGCTAGAAGTGGACGTACCTGGGTACTGCCCCGCAACTAGACTGAGCGGTTTGAGAGACCCGAAAGCCTGATTAACTTGGCGTTTGCCTGCGTATTTATATGTTACAAAATGCTGATGGCTGCATCATTAAGGATTAAAGCCGCTCCCGTCGACCGCTCAAGTTGTTTATAATTAACAGTGAATGTTTATGTAACATTTTTCAAGTTCAAGTTCGAACTTACGACTGGGTGATATTTAATTAATGATTTTAATTAGTTCACAATATAAAATTATTTATATTATAAGTGTCAAAATGACGATCAACGTGAATGTTATCGAACAAGGTGTTAGCCAAGCTGTTAAGTCGGCGTGTGCTTTAATGATCGCTTATGATCGGAATTTAATTTACAGTATTATTTGAAACATCTGAGCTATCAAACACTTTAAGGTGATTTAGCTTCATGACACTATCCATAAATAATTGGATATTTTTTAACCTTTTTCTTTGGTAATGCAATGATGGCAATTCTACAAATAATTAGTTTTGGGAGACATACATATCCATACACAAAAAATAGTTTTGGTTCTTACAGTTTACCCCTGCCCATATTTTTTTGAAAAACAAATTGAAATTTTGGTGACACATTAACTGATTTACCGGCAATACTTTTTAATATTATATAATTTCGGAAATTATATGCTAGGATTGATCAATAATTTGAGTTATTAGTGGATTTTTTTTGCTTTGGTGCAATACATTTTTACCTTAGGGATCCAATGAATTGCAATCGGAGACACTGTTAAAAATTTCAATTTTCAAGTCAACCCCAAGTTGGGAGGCCAATCGGTTTTATTTTTTCGCCGTCCCCAAAAACCATGAAAATAAAAATAATTGTCGAGTTTATGAAATTATATTCAAACTGATCTTGATTATATGAGAAATGTGCAATAAAATGGACATTTACAAAATATTCATAAATATTAGATGATAGGAATAACTATGCCACGGCATATATACTACAAAACATCAATACATGCGAATTTATTAAACTATAAATTTTATTTAGGCATATGCAAGGAAAACCAATTAATTAATTTTTCGAACAAACCATCGCTTTTCTCTGCTATATTAAGAGGTTGACTGCCGAACATATTTTAGAGGCACTCTCGGATGCCGTTGTTTTATTTGTTTTATTAATTAATTAATTTGTTAATTTATGCCATAAATCATGTAAAATGTATTTTTATTATTTTTTTATTTTTTTTCGTCTCAAATTAGCGAAAAAAATATTCTCCGACCGGAGTGGTCGGCGTCAGGCATTAATATTCTTATGGGATGCCCAAAACTCCGATCGGAGTCGCTATGCATTTTAGCAACAATACGAATAAAACACACCGTAGTTATGTAAAAAACTTTTATTTTTATATTAGGAACACAGAAGAACTATACTGGTAATAAGATATAGTTATACAAAGAAAACATATTTGGATTACGGGTAAATAATCATAAAAAATCAAAACAACATAAATACATTTTCTCAAAGCATAAAAATATAAGGGATATCACCAAAAAACTTTACTGGTAAGAAGATATTGGGTATACAGAAAAAAAGCATGTTTGATTTACGTTAAATAACCAAGAAATTCAAAACAACATAAACAAGTTTTCCCAAACCAAAAAATAGGCAATACCAGACTGACAAAAACTAATTTTTTTATGAAAAACTTCAAAGCACTTATTTTTTTTGCCTGCAGGATTTGCATTCCTTTCTAGATACTCTTTTGCTTTCAGTGCGCCCTTTCTTTATTTCATTTGTGGTTTTTCTCAATTTTCGAAAGGCAATGTCTAGCGTTCGAATTCCTTTTTTGATCAGGAGGACGAACAAGTACATAACCACTTGCGGATAACAGATCTCTAATTACCTCCAGTCGAAAGTCATGAAAACGAAGACAACTACCACTAGAGATAATATGCATTTATCAAACTCGTGAGTAAAAAGTTTCTTGTACCACCTTACCGTTTTCTTATTGCAAGGATAATACGACAACATTTGATCCTGGCGATCAATTCTTGCCATATAGTTTTTATAGTTTCTATTCCCCTTTTATTCTTGAAAATGCAAGTTTTATTCACAAACTCAGTACTAATGTTACTGACATCTCGTTTGTCTTTCCATTTTCCCATATGAATTCCGTTAGAGAACCTAGATTCGCTTTCTCCTCGTTTTAATTTCGCCTTCATGCCTTCTTGAGAGTTGTGCTTACGGGTACTCCGTAGGGTGTCACTTTCCAGCAGCCTTGTAGCTAAGTCAACACTCTTGTAGAAGTTGTCAAAGTATACCTCATGTCCTTGACCTTACTTTTCTTCAAGTGCAGAACTATTTTGGTTGTATGCCCAGTTCCGCCATATCCGTGTGATGAACTTTCATACACGCGGAATTTCAGCACCATTTCATCAGATTCTGTAAGCATATAAAGCTTCATTCCGTACTTGTGGCGTTTATTTTGTATGTATTGTTTGAACTCTAAACGTCCTCGCCACAGCACCATAGAATCGCCTAACGACAATTCTTTTCCAGGTAATAGAGGCTGTTCATCTTCTCGTTGAAAAAATCGACTACAGACCTTATTTTGCCCAAACGATCGTAAGTTTCTAGGGTTATAGATGTAAAATGTAGACAATTGAAGAGCGGGTCCATTTTCCAGTAGTCATTTACTCGTGTAAGTTGAATAGTACCTGTAAGAAAGAGCAGACCTATAAAAATGTTTATTTCTGGAATAGTCAGGTTCTTCCAATTTGTGATACGAGACTTTGCAGATTTCCTAACAACTGGTCACCATCATCATGATATCATCAAATATTCATCACAACTGCTATCTTCTAAACACTGCAATAGTTCTTAGTCTGTGAGTCCTTTCCTACTATACACATGTAAATCTCTCTCTTTTTTCAGCAGTCCAGAAGGTCCAGGTTTGGCATCCATGTTTAGGGACACAAAAAATAAAAAACGAGTAACCAACCGTAACACGGGCTGACCTAATGTTTTTAGAAGGACGCCGGACCAGCTGCAACCTTCATAAGATAGTTGGGAATATCTGATAATTACTTTACTCCTAATTACTGCGTATTCCAATCGCTGTCGTCGAAAATAAAGAGTCTGTGGCGCTAGATGTGTCAATGTATTGTTATGGTATCATGTCTATTCCTACAAACAAAATATCCAAAATCGAAGAAGTGGTTAGTTTTGGTTAACATGAACTTCAATTTCACAACACAGCCATGAAAATTGAGACAAATTTCACAGATAAACCATTCATCTCCTTCATTTCTAACTTTTAGAAGAATTTTTGTTTCACTTCACACAAGAAAGTCGCGAGTATCACGGTACATGTGATAGAAGTGAATACTTCTATATTGCAGTTGGTTTTTCTGTTTATGTGGTTGCCTATATTAATTTTTGTTTTTATTGAATAAATCGTGACGTGACGCGGAAAATCCGGACGTGACGCGATGTTAAAAATCACTCTCACGAAACCAATGAAGTATACAGTTCAAAACAGCTTTCGGGGTCCTACAGAAAGTAAACTTTAACCGAAAAACAAAATTTTCCTATTTGGTCACTTTATTTGTATCGCAATTATTTCAAAGAAAAAATTTCAACTCATTGCTAGTTTCAAATTCTTGGCTATTTTTGTGTATTATAATGATTTTATACAGAGTGAGAAAAGTATACTTTCAATATTCTAATAATAATGTACGTGTGTTTTTTTCCAATAATAACTTCTTGCAATTTTTTATAATTATAAACTAAAATATCAAGATGATACTTAAAATTTGCATTTCAGTCGCTTATTTGCAGAAAAAATAGAAATCGATTGAGTACTATTGATAAATTAGTAAGGAAACAATGAAATAAATATTCTTAAAAAAAAAATCAGGAAAAACGGTATACAATATATTTTTCAATACATACAAGGATTACAAAATAACACGCATATACAGAATTCACCATGTAAATGAAGGGAATTTCAATATATAGAGCTTCGCATTAATAAATCCCTAAGTTGATAGTAAAGCCTATGGAGTTTTCATGTAAGATAGGGATTTGGTTTAAGTGCTAAACAAATTAGTACTTCTCAACTAAATTATTTTAGCAAAAATAACGCTATAAATGTTAACAAAACTAGGCGACGAAGCATACTGTCTACTAAACTACGAATAAACTCTTGAGAAATGTTTTCCCATTCATCAATAATGAATACGTCAAAACCTCAAGAGTTCGTGAAAAGTTCATTTGAGATACCGCCAACAATTTTAAATGGGACCAAATGTGCCATATTTTGTTGAGGCCAGGATATTTTGCATCATACGATTAATGTTATTGGCCCGCAATACTTTTGTTACAATATGAGTTCTTATGTGTTCGTGCATCGCCATAAAAAATTATGACCGTAATTTGCCGCACATAGAAATATAATTGGAAGAATAATGTCATTTGGGTATATTTCGCCATTTACAGTTTGGTGGGTTGTATTTGAGCTTTATAAGGCTGCAGTAGCATAATATATATAGCCATTCTCACAGCTATATAATAAAAAACTTCGCTAGCAATTTTTTGCAATGGCTCCAATTTTGGCTAAGCCTGATTCGCTAATTAAGAAATAAAAGCTTTGCTTCTGTGATTTAATATATCTTATAATAACAGGTGTATAAACAAAACTATAAACTAACGAGACAGATTTCCATGTGTATTCACTAGCTACAGTAAATAAATAATATTATGTCCTATAATACGAAGGACACAGACAACTAAACACAGTAAGCTTACGCTCACGCTTCCAAACCAAGCTTAATCCCACGAGGCACGAACTTTTTAGCACACATATTAAAAGTTGAACTATTAAGTACTTCTATCTCTATGAGGATGATATGCAGATATTTTTACCTGCCGTTATCAAAATTATCACCAAATTTTCTCTACATCCATAATATACACCGACTTAACCAAGCACCTCACGTGTCAGCAAAACACCATTTGCGGATCATTGCAAATGCTTGGGACACTTATTGATTTCAAACTTGCTTTGAGACCAAGTTACTTAGTTAATATATAATCAAAGACAATTTTCAACCATAAAAACATTATTTGGTTTTATTTCAGTTTAATCAAGGTGTGGATCATGCTTAGACTGAGTAGATATCGATAGAATTAAGAAATTGCAGAGCTAGTATTTCATAACTCTTTTGGTGTTAGCCATTGTGAATGTATTCAACTTCTAAGAAGAGATCGTAAGGACATTCAAAATTATATCTTATTAAAGGACGATGCTAATATCCAATATCTATTAAGATAGGATATACTCATGATGACACAACATGGAAAAAGTTGCTTAATAGATCCTTTCCTTAGTACATTGTGCATCAATACGATAAAAATACCTGTATTTATATCGGCTATCTCTACATGTTCAAAAAGTTTTTTTTTTAATTCTTTGCCAAGTTTCTAGACTTCCTTTTATCATATCATCCTCTTTCCTTCGCCTTCCTCCTAATATTATATCAAGACTAAATAATAGCAATGAATCAAAAATTCCTTTAACTTTGTCTAGACAGACAGAGCAGCATCTTGTTTATCGATATACCTCGAATATTTGAATTTCAATTGAATTTTATCATAAATATTATTAATAATATTACTATATTACCATATGACAATTTGCTGTGTATTATACATGGAAACATCTTTTTTAGCTTTTTTTTTGATTTTACTGGCTCCTAGCAGTTTGAATATATTTTTAAAATTGAAAGATTGCGAGTTGTTCTTAATTGAGGGAACCTTTTTCGGTTTCTTATTTTGCCTTCAAGTCTTCAGTTTATATCAGGCTTAAGTGTGTTCTCGGGTATATTGTCGAACTGGGACCCATTTCATATAAATTGATATAAAGTTAACACACATATCAATCTTACTGTTTTAATCCA